>CAUYRH010136521.1:0-108643 GCA_963574655.1 Perodicticus potto | reverse complement strand
TGTTGTTCATTTGGAGTCAGGGTGAAAGGTGATATATATAGCACTTCATTTTTGATAATTACAGCTTAAGCTGTCTAATAGTTGTAGTCCTAAAAAGGGACTTAGAACTACCGGAATTACAGAGAAAAGTTTCTTTCCACCTAATGAGTGAGTCTGGAAGTTTTCCAGTTATTTGTCTTGGAAGACAAATAACTTCAGAAGAAATAACTTCATTCAGAGTGGTATGTGACTACTTAATGCAGTCTTCTCTATGATAAATCCTTTTGCCAAATGCAGGAGTTGCAGACTTGCTACTTGCAAGAGTGAAACAAATGGGTGAGTAAAACTATCCTGATGGGGCGTTTTCCTGTAGGAGTTCCATCTTGATGAAAAGTGTAGGGGCAGGAATTGGACTTCTCAGAGGGTTACAGTATCTCCTGACAGGACCTGTCAGCCTGTCAGTGTTTGGGCAATAATGTTGGCATTATTTGAGGTGGCAGGCAAGATGCCTGCCTTCTCTTGTATTTGGGCGAGTAACTGAGCCAGCGAAGGGGAGTTTGGATGATTAAACAAGAAATGGGATTCTTGGTTAAACTGAAGAATTCATCTGGGAACCAAAAACTTTAGCAAATAATCCCTTGGACCTTGAACCACATGTTTTCCCTGAAAAGTGTGCATTTTTTCCAGAAAAATTTCTTTGAGGGTTATATTATTGAGGAATGAACTAAGAGGAATATATGGAGGTATTACTTAACGGCATACTGTACTAGAAACCTGGAGACCTGCAGCAGACTGAAATTCCAACTCTTGATATAACTTTTTAAAAGATTATGAAAATATCAAAATGTACATGAATCAAGTTTTAATATACTGTGTGATGGGTGGGTGAGGCTGTCCATTGTACCATTTCTTTCTTTGAATTCTCAGGCATGGTTTGGCAGTGCAAGAACTCTAACATTAACAAATTCAATAAAAAATAAATATATGGAAAAAAATCTATTTTGCCTAATAAAAATATAGCCACTTCTATTTTCTTTTGGTTATAATTTTCATGGATTTCTTTTTCCTTTATTCACTTTCATTCTGTTTGTGTCCATATATCTAAAGTAAGTCTTTTATAGTGTAAAGATAACCATCTGAAAGCCATAAAGGAACTCTCACTAAAACTCAGTGACAACATGCTACTTGCAGATTTCCTGTCCTCAGAACTGTGAGAAAATTAGTTGTTTAATCCCAAAGATTAAATAATAAATAAACAAATAAATAAAAGAGTAAGTCTTTTGTAAACAATATATTCTTGAATCTTGATGATTTTATCCATTCAGTAGTTCTTTGCCTTTTGGTTGGGGAGTTTATAATCCATTTAAATTTAAAGTACTATTGATAGGTAAGGTGTATTAGTTCCATTTTGTTGTTTTCTGTTTTTCTTTTAATTATGTTGTCTTTCTTTTCCTCACGCTATTTTTGTTACTGTTCATTGAGTTTTGTTCTATTGATGTGATTTTAAATTCTTCCTTTACTTTTGTTTATCTTTTATAGGTCCTTTTTGTGGAGTTTACATAAAACAACTTATGACAGGTTATTTGAAGTGGATATCAACCTTACTTCAATTGAATATAATAACTCTATACTTTTACTTCATCTATACCATATTGTTGATGTCACAATTATATATTTTATATTGTATATCCATTGACATGTTCTTACAGTGTTATTTTTAATACATTTGTCTCTTAACTTTTATTCTTGAACCAAAAGTCATTTGCCACTGTTACTGTTTTAAAGTATTCACTGATTATATATTTACTTACCTGTACCTGTGAGTTTAATACTTTCCTGTTCATTCACGTTGCTTTTTGGCATATTTTTGCTTAAACTTGAAGATGACATGGCAACACGAGCCTTGTTTAATCTCTAGGTTTTCTATTTTGTTCCATAGATCTATGCTTCTATTTTTCTGCAAATACCATGCTGTTTTGATCACTGTGAACTTGTTGTACAACCTGAAGTCTAGAAAAGTGATGCCTCTGGATTTATTTATTTATTTATTATTTATTTTATTTTATTTTGCAGTTTTGGCCAGGGTGGGGCTTGAACCTGCCATCCCCGGTATATAGGGCTGGCACCCTACTCCTTGAGTCACAGGTGCCGCCCATGGATTTATTTTTATTGCTAAGAACTGCCTTGGCTATTTGTTTCTTTGTTTTTTTCTGGTTTCATACAAAATGAAGAATTACTTTTTCAAGTTCTTCAAAGTATGATGTTGATATTTTAATAGTGATTCCATGAAATCTTTAGATTGCTTTGGGTAGTCTAGATATTTTAAGAATTAAGTTACTTCCTAGTCAAGAGTATGGCATGTTCTGTCATTTGTTAATGTCTTCTCCTATTTCTATTCTCAGGGTTTCATAATTCTCTCTGCAGAAATCCTTCACATCCTTTGTTAGATATATTCCCACATACTGCATTTTCTTTGAAGCTAGTATAAAGGGTGTTGTGTCCTTGATTTGCTTACATGGGCCGAAAGAATCCTTATTCAATAAATGGTGCTGGGAGAACTGGATAACTTCATGCAAAAGACTGAAACTTGTCCTGCACCTCTCACCACATACAAAAATTGACTTACGATGAATGTAAGATTTAAATCTATGACACAAAATCATAAAAAATCCCTAGAAGAAATACTGTTGATGATATCATCCGGGGGAAAGATGTTATGAAGAAGATTCCATTGGCAATCACAACAACAAAAATAAATAAGTGGGCCAGACACAGTGGCTCATGCCTTTTATCTTAGCACTTGGGAGGCCAAGGTGGGTGGTTTACCTGAGGTCATGGGTTTGAGACCAGCCTGAGCCAGAGTAAGATCTCATCTCTAAAATAGCTGGCATTGTGGTGGGCACCTTGTAGTACTAGCTACTTGGGAGGCTGAGGCAAGGGAATTACTTGAGCCAAGAGTTAGAGGTTGTTTTAAGCTATGAAATCACAACACTCTACTGAGGGCAACAAAGTGATACTCTGTCTCAAAATAAATAAATAAATAGGACTTAATTAAGCTAAAAATCTTATGCACAGCTAAGAACAAACAAAGCAAATAAATAACCTTTAGAATGGGAAAAACAATATTTGCATGTTACAAATTTGACAAAAGTTAACAACCAGAATCTACAGAGAACTCAAATTAACCAACAAAAAAATGAGTGAACAATCCCATAAATCACTGGGGAAGAGATAAGAACAGAAACGTCTCTGAAGAAAACAGACAAATGGACAACACACACATGAAAAAAAAAATGCTCATCATCCCTAATCATCAGAGAAAAGAAAATGAAAACAACCTTGAGATATCACCTAACTCTAGGGACAATAACCCACATTACAAAGTCCCAAAGCTGCAGATGCTGGTGAGAGTATGGAGAAAATGGAACACTGTTGGTGGGATTGCAAACTAATACTGCCTCTTTGGAAAAGAAGTATAAAGAATCCTCAAAAAACTGGAAGTAGATCTTCCATTTTTCCCACAATCCCATTACTAGGTATCTACCCAGAAGAAAAAGAATCATTCTACCATAAGGACGTTTGCACTAGAATGTTTATTGCAGCTCAACTTATAATTACCCAGATGTGGAATGAACCCAAGTGCCCATGAATGTCTGCAGCTGATCTGGGCACAATGGTTTTGGTATTCATTGAGTGAAAAGTTAGCTCAACTTTAATTTTTCAGCCAGAAATAGGAAAGCAGAAGCAATTGAAAGTTTGTTGTTGTGGTCATTGTTTTTTCTGCTAGTCACCAACCCTCTTCAATTTATGTGATGAAAAAGATGAATTTTTTTCTTTGCAAAATGTTGTGGATAGTTTGCAACAATGGATGTCATCTTCAGTATTATCTTGATCCTTGTTAAAGTGAATTATCCTTTTGTAAACTGCTGATTTCTTTGGTCAATTTTCCCTATAAACATTTCATAAAGTATCAATCATTTCACCATTCTTCATCCCAAGCTTTGTCATAAATTTGGTGTTTTGTTCTTGCCTCAATTTTAGCAAAATTCATGTTGCTCGGATACAGGCTCTTTTTAAAACTGAGTTTCTCATCTTTCTTAGTACCTCAAAACAGATCCTATTCAAACATTTTATAATAAGTCAGTGTAAGTTTGTTTGATGCAAAAAATTTTGAATATCCATTCATAGTTTTTTTCTTAACATACTCTTTCCATAAACGTTTTGAAGACTCCTCATAAATATATGTCTGCTTGATAATGTCCCATAAGTTGCTTAAGTTTGTTCACTCTTTTTTATTCTTCTTTCAACTTTGGCCAAATAATTCTTAATGACCTACCTTCTACTTCACCAATCATGTCTTATGCTTGACTTAGTCTGCTGTTGAAACCCTCTAGTAAATTTTTCAGTTCAGTTATGACATTGTTCAGCTACATAATGTCTTTTTAACACTTCTTAAAAATTGAAACCAAATACTTTTTTTTTTTTTTTTTTTTTTTTTTTTTTGTAGAGACAGAGTCTCACTTTATTGTCCTCAGTAGAGTGCCATGGCGTCACACAGCTCACAGCAACTTCTAGCTCCTGGGTTTAGGTGATTCTTTTGCATCAGCCTCCCAAGTAGCTGGGATTACAGGCGCCCACCACAAGGCCCAGCTATTTTTGTTGTTGTTGTTGCAGTTTGGCCGGGGCCAGGTTTGAACCCGCCACCCTCAGTATATGGGGCCGGTGCCCTACTCACTGAGCCATAGGTGTCTTTAAATTGTGTTCATGCAATTTAAAGCAAATGCTAACTGAAAGACCAACCTGGGAGTTTTAGAGAAAACAATCTTCAAAAACAAAAGGCACATCAAAGCACTCTTCTTCCACTCAAGCCACAAAGTTAGTGGAAAAATGGTGGCAGTCAGTTAGTGTTAACCAAATTGTTCAGGCAGTTAGTGGAAAAATGGTGGCAGTCAGTTAGTGTTAACCAAATTGTTCAGTGTTTATCATGTCATCAATTTTCAGAATGCCTTAGAGGGTTTTAGTTGTTAGGATGATTTGGTTTCTTCTAAAATGTTTGATTTCTTCTAAAATATTAAAAGGGCACTCTTTGGGGGTATTAATGCTTGCAGTGTTTTCTTCATGTGCATACAAGTTTCTCAGTTTTGTTACTATAGAATGGGACCCATGCTCAAGTTTTCAGTTAGTGTAGATGGAGTGACCCACATGGCATCCAAAAAATCATGAATGCAGTAGCATTCCATACCTTTCAGTGTTCATAAATATTCAATTAACTGTAGGGCTAACTGATTTCTGGAGCACTACCTCCTGTAATAACAGCGCTCTTCTTCACTAAACAGCAGATAACTCATAGGGTATCATGCATGAACATTCAGCTTTTCAATCATCAGTTTTTTAGGACCAACAACAATAACTGTAACTTTTTATCCAGGGCTTGTAATCTTGAGAAATTTTCCAACCATTTAAATTGATCTCCATGGCTAACTGATCAGCAGTGAATTGGTGAATATGAGCAGTTTATTACCAATTTTACAAATGAATCAAATGTCTTCACTTTCAGTATCCTTAATCACCATAATCTTCATTTTGTTTAGAAAATGTAACACAAAATCACTGAGGGCATTTCCTGGAATACACTTTTATATGAGAAGGAAATTTCGTCCTGTTTTTATGTCTTATTTATTTTTATTTTTTTTGAGACAGAGTCTCAAGCTGTCACCCTGGAGAGAGTGCCATGGCATCAAAGATCATAGCAACCTCCAATTCCTGGGCTTAAGCGAGTCTCCTGCCTCTGCCTCCCAAGTAGCTGGGACTACAGGCGCCCGCCACAACGCCCAGCCATTTTTTGGTTGCAGCCGTCATTGTTGTTTGGCAGGCCCGGGCTGGATTCTAACCCTCCAGCTCAGGTGTACATGGCTGGAGCCTTAGCCTGTTGAGCCACAGGCTCTGAGCCTTCAGCCTGTTTTTAAATTTTACTTTATTAAATTTAGAATAGAGGCTCTTTATCCTCATAGCAGTTGGTCCATCTGGTAAGTCAGAAATTATTTCATAAAACATATCTGTTTTAGGATCAAATAAACAAATAGGAATAAGCCCAATATTAGTCTTCTCAACTCTGTCTGTGCCAGATTTTGCCACTTTAGGGATTGGAACCAGCCCTTTCACCATCATAGTCATCAATTGTCCTACCAAGATTCTCAACTATTTTAATATCTCTAAGATCTACACTGGTAGCTATGGCTTTAGTAACTTTCAGTACTGTATTTACAGTCATTGGAGAAAGCAGACTTGAATATTGAGAGACAACCATTGAGTTCAATGACATGGTTGTATTCTTTAAAAAGTTTCTCTGTCACATCAATAGATCAAGATATGTAAATTAAAATTTTAATACCCTTTCCTCTACCCTTCCAAAATGACTCTGAAATGATTGTTGTATGAATACTTTTTTGAAGAGGCTTGTTACAAGAGTAAGAGAGAGTCAGCAATGATGACCACTGATGTAGTGCCATCTCTTCTTTCTGTATCTTCAGCCTTAGACAGTTCCACTGGCATTCTGGCTGCTGCATGTAATACTTGCACGTTTTGTTTTTTTTTTTCCCCAGACTGGTGGTAGCTTTATAATGGTTATACTATGTTTTCTGTTTTGACGTGTTTCATCTTTTCCTTTTGTTCCAAGGCTTGTTCTATTAGCATTAGCAACAGTTTGGGAATGGATTTCCATGGCAAAAATCCAAGAAATAGACTTGAGCTAGCTTTTCATAATCTTGATAGGCACCTTACCCATAGCCTCTTGCAGTCCTGGCTGGTTCAGTCACGTTCAGTATTGTATTTACACTTATTGGGTAAAGCAGAAATGAATACTGAGAAACAATATTACCTACCTCAAATGATAGATATAACATATTATACAATGAATATAAAATGCTTAGTATTTGACACTGAATATGTTAGTGATCATAATTATTATGCCTAGGCTGACCCAGTCGCAGAGAGGAAGTCTGCAGTCTTGAATTCTAGTTTTGGTTCTGCCACCGTCTTTCTGTGGGAATGTATACAAGTCATTTCTCCTCCCTAATTCTCAGTTTCCCATCTATACACTAAATGGTCTCATAAGATGTCCAATTTGTACATTCTGATTCTATTGATTTTGGGGCATCCTTCAATAACATTAAAGAGAAGGGACATTAATTATACACACTGTAATGATTCTAGTCTGATTAAAAGTACTTCTAGTAGCAGAAATTTACTATAGTGGAAAATACACAGTAATTTTGATTTAGAGAATGTGAACACAAGCCTTGCTTTTACTAGTTAAACCTGTATGACCTGAAACACGTCACTTTTCTGGGTTTGCCTTCCATTTCTCCGATGATTAAGGATGGTGAGAATTTTTTCATGCGTCTCTAGGCTGTGCGCTATGGGGCATTTTTAAACGCCAAGAAAATGATGCAAAGTCTGAATCCAGCTGAAATGCTTGCACACATCAACTCTTTCAGTAACTCTTTTACTTTCTTGGAAGGTTCTGTGAGCATGCATTAGTAATTTCATCTGTAGGTGGGATATTTAAATGAGTGAATCTTGTTTTCAGTAATGTAAATCAGTTTCTTCTGCTGTCTTGTGTGCCTTCCACTTGTCTTTTTAAAATATGGCTCTTTCTCCAGTACCAAATCATAGTACATATGTACAAGACATTGTGTAGGGACATTCAGTGTATGTATATGCTCCTTGTGGTCCTGAAGACTGGTTGGTATTAGCAATTTTGACAATAGCCCTGTTGAAAATGTCAAATTGGGTT
Organism: Perodicticus potto; assembly: GCA_963574655.1. Taxonomy (NCBI): domain Eukaryota; kingdom Metazoa; phylum Chordata; class Mammalia; order Primates; family Lorisidae; genus Perodicticus; species Perodicticus potto. The sequence goes on along the minus strand of CAUYRH010136521.1, from coordinate 100,869 downwards.
CAGTCAAGGGACATGTGTGTTGCATACAATCCCAGAACATGTCAATTTTTAAAAATCCTCAAATTACTGAACAGAAGTAGATCTAAGCCAGTTGTTGATTCCATTCTTGATCTGTTAATCTGAAACAGTGGCTAATGTGGATGATAAAGCCTTTTTAAAATGTGACAACTGTTCTGGTCTGTGTTGAAATGGCAGTGGGAAGTGATATTAAAGGAGCACGCACTTAAGCTCCAGAAATGATCAAGTAAATGTAGCAGGGTAAGGTGAGAGAAACACAGGAATGGGATGAGGAGGCTCCCATCCCACCAGCTCAGACCCTGAGTCTTCTCATCTGTAAAACAGTAACCCTCCTCATTAGGCTGGTATGAAACAAAAACTGGGTAAATTATGCAGGGGGCACTGTGGATTGACACTCAACACCTACTCTAAATATATTCTACTAGGCATTCCACAACACAGAGACTTTTTTGAAGTGAATTAAGCCCCCAGATGCTACCTACACTCAGCTGCATGGGTTTGTTTGCAGGTTTGGAAGGGGGAAATGATAAAAGGGCCTCCTCAGACACACAGGAGGAAATGCTTTCTACCTGTAAGAATAAGGGTCATGATCAATTCTTAGTGAAACTGTGATGAAAGTTCTAGACATCTGACCCAAAGCATCAGGCTCCAACCAATGTTTTGGGACCCATTGGGTTTTCCCTAAAACCTTTTCCTGCTCCCGTAGTATTTATGCATAAGTCCCTAATCTTCCTGGAAATCATTATAAGCTACTTAATACCACCTAGCAAATCCTTTCCTGTTTAAACCTGTGGGAATAACTCATGAGAACTCCAAATAAGCTGCTTGAGAAAAGATTTGAGGAGCATGTTGAAAATGATAAAGAGACATTACCCACCTTTGAAAAGAAAGAACTGTATTGTAATTGCATTTATTTATTTATCTCAAAATATAATAACATTCTCTTAGGAAACAAACCTTTAGAATCAGATTTTCAGGCACTTAACTTTTTAATATACCTCGGTACAGGTTTATTAAGGATACAGTCTTTATTTTCTGGGTAGAGACTGGATTAAAATTCTCACTAGATATACCTAAAAGTGGATTTATAAGGCACAATGGCTCTGGCTCTCTCTGTTAGGTATGTTTTCTTGGCGTGCACACACACACACACACACACACAAACACACACACACACACACACTTGCCCCAGTTAACATCAGATGGAAAGCTTGATGTTTAAAGTCAAAATAAACGTATATATCCGAGATATTGCAGAGCATGAATGGATAAGAATTGCGCAGCCACGTGATCCTGGCGTTGGGGCCCAGAAAGCGCTATCCCAGAGCAGTGAACTTTGGCACGCTGAGCCCTTTGAACCTAAGGATGCTAGAAGGTCTCAGAATCAGCCTCAGAACAAGGCTGTTTCTGGCCTCCTGCTTTCTCTGAAGTTTCCTCATCTGCCAAAAGATAGACCTTTCAGAAAGCATATGATAGTCATGGGTCCCCTCCTTGGGAACCTCAGCAACTAGTAAAGAGGAACTCACATCATGAAGGAAGACACAGAGATTGGGAGTCCATACCGATCCAGACAGACTTCATCAGACACAACCACCTATTCTGACTTTTATTTTCTCCCCTCGCCCTCCCATAACTTGGTCGCTACCCACCCCCCAGAAGCCCCAGGCCTCCATTCTCGAGTCCAATATGCCTGAGGACAGATTTTCAACCCTGATGCCACAAAGCTCTCAAGGTGTGTTGAAATGAAAGCCTAATCCCTCTGGAGTAGATCCTCTCTACCCACCAACAGCCTTCCCTGTTTAATCCCATATGCTGTACAAATGTTATTTATAAGCACAAATCTAATTTTCATTGCAGAAAGTTTAGAATGGCACATAATACAGAAACACTATTTTTCTCACTCGATTCAAATTAACCTCACTGATATTTCCTGTAATGAACCCTCTCTTACCTGAATAATATCATCTTTCTACTTTTCATTACTGATTGTATGAATCCTTACATTTGTCCAAAGCACATACCTTCAGCTAAGAGACAGATTTCTAAAAACCCCCTGTTTACCTTTTGTCTGATGTCTAGTTAATCTCTTGGCTCGTGTCCATTGAGGGTACATCAATTACCACCTCCTAAAGTGGTTCTTTATGTGGCTTCTCTGGTTATTTTCTTCAAACCTGGTGATGACAAAATCATTCACTGGTTTCCCTTTGTTATTAGTATTTTTTTTTTTCAGTTTTTGCATGTCCTTACATATTCTGCTCTTCTTCTGGCAATACATCTTCAGTTCACTCCTGGATCTTCGGACTCTTTTGGTCCTTTTGATGGGCCCATGTCCTTCCTGCCCACAGGGCCTTTGCACAAACTGCTTACACCTGGCTGCCACTCCCCCCTCTCTGTGTAGTCCTCTTTACTCATCCTGGAGCTTTCAGCCCAGTTGTCATTGCCTCACAGAGCTTTTCTTAGTGATACAGGTTACAAGGGCCCCTTCCTATTATACTTCTTGTGCCTTTTCTTCCTGGCATGCTTTACAGCCGTCAATTCACATTGATTTGCATGTTTATTTATTGATACTTATGCCTATAGACTGACTGTAAGTTCTATGATAGTGGAGACCAGGTCAGGTTTTTAGGTTTTTTATTTTTATTTTTCTTAGTTAATTCTTATGCTTGACACACAGTAGATCCTTGAAGAGTTGTCAAATGGATGATGGATACACGAAGTCTTGGTAAGGAGGGGGATGGTGATGACAAGAATTGAAGGCTGGAGAACATCAGGCACACGTGCTCCTGCTGTGTCTGTTTTTGTCTCAAGGAAAGGCCCTACTGGATGGAGATCACAAGTCTCTTCCTCTTACCCACCCCAGCCCCTCTCCGTTAATCCTGCCTCTGACATCACTCCCATCTGTCTCCTTTTTTTCTCCTCTTCTGCCCTCTCCATCTTTTATTTCTTCTTCATTGTTAGAAATAGTATTTCTCTTACCAAAAGGAGAGTAATAGTCATGAATGGGCATTAAAAAGTCAAAAGAAAATCAGCTAAATCAACTACAGCTTTTCCCTCGGGATGAGTCCACTGGTTCTTTGGCACACAGCATTATTCTAAGGAAACAGTTTGAAGGAAGAAGTAAAAATGCTACGGTCCTGAGTTTCAACAAACACAACAGCAATGGGGATGATGATGATGATGACAATGATCTTAAAAAGTAAACCTTCTAGCCACGAGTTCAACTTGGTATTGTCCATTATACCCAAGAGTGAATCCACTCTGTTAAATTTATAACTGTCCCGCTTCGAAGGATCATCCCAGTTTGAAAGTGTATCTTCAACTCATCCCCTATCTTGGTTTATGCCTTTTTAAAAGCTCCTTTACTCTCTTTGCATTATTTTTTTACTAGCCAAAATGGAGATGGGAGATATCTGCATAACTATTTCAGATGATTACTGTTGTATTATCCCTCTTTCTGGATGGTGAGTGTCAGGAGATGCTGCTAACATACCAGGACTCAGAATGGTAGGCCGGAGAAGGGTGTGTCCTTTCTCATGGTGAATAGAACTCAGGAACAGAAGCAGGGCCCTGGTCTGCTGGCTGCCCAATCAGAGTTGATGATGGAGAGGCTTTGGAAGAAACAAGGTACAAAGATGAAAGTCAAAGGAAGGTAATAAGAGGGGAGATTCAAGCAAAAGATGGATAGAACCCCGAACAAAAGTAATTCCTAAACTAAAAAGGAGATGCAGTGTTCTGTTTGTCTTTTTGGACTTTATTTCTTTGTTATAATCCCCCTTCCACAGTCTCTGGAAGGAACATGCCAAAAGCTTTTGGGTAAAAGTAAGAGGAAAACTTTACAATGGAGAGATTAGGCTGATAACATCTGAAGGTAGTTTTCACCCTTAATAGTATTTAAAAAGTGATAAAATGCAAGGAGTCATAGCCAGTACAACCTATGAAATGTCCTCATCAAATAAATCAAATCTTAGTTTGATCAAGGCTATAGATTTAATTTATAGAAAATTCAGAGGATAAATTCAATAATGCCACCACAAGAATGTCATCAGCCAGATACAGAATATAGGAAATTCTGCAGAAAATTTTACAAATAATTTTCAAGGAAAAGAAAAGAAGAAGCTATTATAGAACCAAAATAAAAGAGAAGAAAGGAGAAGAAAATTAACCAAATGCAATATGTGAATTCTTATTCAACCAAACCAACTACAAAACTACTTTCATAGAATGATTAATGAGTTCATAATGAAATGTGAACTGAGTTTGGATAGCAGTTGAAATCATTCTAGTAAAATTAGTAATAAGTAATATTAATTAAGTCAACACTAAAAATTACTGTTAACTAAATTAATAGTTTTTAGCTATGATAATGGTATTGGGTTAATATGACCTCTTGGAAGCATAAGATTACATATCTATGCAATGAATAAAATTGTACAATGTATCACCTAAGAGGATCAAAATAACATTAGCTTATGTTGCAAATTGTTGAATATGTTAGGAACCTACAGGTTTATTATATAAGTCTACCTACTTTGGGGTGCCTCTAAAAATTTCCATGATAAGAAGTTAGGCAAAAACAAATAGGTAGAATTTCCAGGAAAAAAAAATTAGGTAAAAGTGACCAAAACAACAATATTATCAATGAGTCCACCAACACTCTGAAAAAATAATTTGCAGGTTCCCAGGGGAGTCATGGCAGAGCCCCTCAAGATAATAATAAAAAAAAAACCACTGAAGTAATAAATTATCTTTCTCACCTAAAAAGAAGGTAACAATAATGGCAATGTAAAAAGTTTTGAGAGTCAAACATAATTGGGAAAAGTGCCTTGAAGAAGTTAAACTGCAGATAACTGAGTACAGGTATAACCTTATGATTAACAGTGAATGTCAATTTAGAAGTTAACCATAAATTGTTAAGAATTTTTGTCAATTCTTTATTCAAAAGCAATTTATCTTTCATGTCTTATTAAAATTATTATCCATAGATGTCTCTTTCCTTTCTTTTTAGTAGTGATCTTGTTAGACAAGCCTCACGTTTTGCCCACTATAGGAAGAAATGTAAGCCAGGAGGTGGAACTGGAAGGGGCAATGACGACACCAGGGATATCAGGACAGGTTCAGAGGAAGCCCATCAGTTGAGTAAAAATTTATAGCCCTGTTGTGCTGTGCGGTGCCACGAGTTTCAGTTCAAGGCCAGCAAGAGATTAATCAGAGGAAAGTAGACAATGTGTAAAAGAAGGTAAGGGTTTTAAAAGCCTTTATGAACCAGAGTAAATCATGAAACTTTGGGGTTCATCTCTGAAAGCTGGACTTCCAGATACAATTATCAGTTAAGATTTGATATATTGTATAGGTGGAAAAGGGTGAAATACTAAGAGTATGTTTCTAGTAAAGCAATGAAGCCTCCTTACATGGCTATGCATGCAAGTATCTGTGGGAATTAGACAGGCACCATTATTGGGCTGTCAATCAGGGCTGGGCTCAATGTCCATGAGCAAAAATCAGTCGTGAGGATTGCAGCAAAACTGGATAACATAATCATTGAAGGAAGTGTCCCCTGTGGCTCACTTCTAGCCTTTGGTTTCCCTACTAAAACACAAGACTTTGGTGAAGATTGTGATATTTATGATCAGGCAAAAATATAGATGATCATGTGTAGTCCCTCAATTTTGTAATGTTGGCAAGACTTTTGGATTTATAAATTCTTTGAGGACCAACTCCATGCCTACCACATCCCATTTGTAGGCCATATTCTTCCGGAGGGCCACATATTTGCAAACCTTGCTCCAAGTCCAGATATATTTTCATCCTATTTCTGCATATTTAATGTAGTTCAGTATTAACTGTAATATTTTCATCTCAATTTATTAACATTACAATCTTTTCACCAGTGCCCCAGACTTTCTAAAAACATGTTTCTGAATCCTCTATTTTTTCATCAAATATTTTACAAAGTTATGTAAAAGAATGAAAAGTATGGGAAGGAGTAGGTGGGGACAAAACTGTGGACTTTTCTATAAAATGTGTGTATATGTTTCTTTTTGGGGGACCAGTTAGAGCTTGGTGCTAATAATCGTTTCTCAGCCTTTTGGCAAAGATCAAGTGTAGAGCTTGGTGCTAGTAAAACTCAGGTTAAACTTTTCATTTTTATATGAACTTGCAAGAGGCAATAATAAGATATTTCTCTAACTGGAGTTGAAGAGATTATGGATCAGTGTGTGAAACCAATACTTGTAGACAAAAATACACACACACTCACACACAAAATAGATACGACTCTACAATTGCTTAGCAAATAATGCTGTATTTATATAAGATGGAAAGACTTGTCTTATTTTAAACTTTGGCCTGACCAGGTACGTAAGTGAAAGAAGCATTTGAGAGTAAGTCTAGCCTTACTTTGATGATTATTTATTGAATCTTCAAGGCCACAATGATATAATATTGGAGACCCACAAATGCGTGGAGGAGACAGGATGTTATAAAAAGAAGACTGGCCTGCGAATGGGAAGTGAGGTTCCTGTCCCAGTTCTGTTGCCAACAAGCTGTAAAACCTCTCTGTGCCTCGGTTCATTATTTATTTATTCTTTATATGTTGCTTATTTCTGAAACAGATTGGAGTTGGATTTCAATAAAAACCTCGAATGTATCAGAACTCCTTTACAAAATAAGATGAGATAAAAAAAGGAAAAAGAAATAAGAACGAAGGTTGTAGCAGCAAATCTAAGCTGAAAGAATATGCCATCACAGAGCGTAAAACACTGCTGTAGGTTTCATGGCTAGAATAAAACAGTAAATGAATCGAATCATCATGATCCACAGGCCTCAGTTTTTGTGTTCACAAAATGGGTGGGAAATGAAAGTTGGATGAAATCAGTTTTAAAGCTTCTCTAGATTCAGGTTCAGATGTACAAATGAAATGATAAGTACACTCCTTAAAATATTGCCTCTAGCTCTATACACTGAAACACTCTCACAGGGCTTGACAGGAAAACTGGGGGTAAAGCAATATAAATAAATAATAATGCTAATGGAATGCTCAAGAAAATACTTGCATGATTTAAAAGGAATGTTAAATTACAAATAAATAAAAGAATACCTTAGCACTTACAAGACTTTCCCTGGGGGTGAGGATATATGTTGTTGGAAGTCTGTGTAGGGAAAGTTGAAACTTATGGTTTGAAAGACAAAATGCACAGAGATCAGGGAAAATGTGCATCAGTACGTCCAGGCAGAGCATGGAGCTAAACTGAGGCAGGACAAAGCACACAGGTGAAGAGTTGTGCACATCCCTCAGCAGACTGCTGTATTCAGCCAGGCCCATGTACCTCAAGTCCAGTTACTGTTACGTAAAGAGGCCAGCTCTGAAAGTGCTGGACGGGACACGAACTGACTTTATATTGTGTTGACATCATATTCCAATTTGCCCATCATAGGAAATGTTTTACTTTAGAGAATCACATTGTAGCAGAACAGACTGCAGAATGTTCTCTCACTCCAAATAGAAATGTACAGAGAAATAGGGAGAAAAGCATCTGTGACTGGGACTTAATCAGTCCCAGACGGCCTTTGTTTCTGTGAAGATGTCTCAGAGTTTCTATATCAGACAACACAGCTGGAATGTCTAGTTATACGTACTATTGATGTAGCTGTACTATGTAGAGGAGGACTGGCAGGTTAGTAAGGTGTAAGGAAACAAAATATATAGGAGAGTCGTGGCCACAAAGAGGTTATCATCTCAAAAGGATGGTTGGGATAGAGAATATGGGGGTAATTTTAAAACAAAATGTGATGGCTCAGCACCTGTAGCTCAGCAGCTAGGGAGCCAAGCCACATACACTGGAGCTGGCGAGTTCAAACTCAGCCCAGGCCTGCCAAACAACAAGGACAACTACAACCAAACAAATAGCTGGACGCTGTGGCAGGCACCTGTAGTTCCAGCTACTTGGGAGGCTGAGGCAAGAGAATCGCTTAAGCCCAACGGGCTTAAGCCACAACACTCTACTGAGAGTAACATAGTGAAACTGTGTCTCAAAAAAAAAAAAAAAAGAAAGAAAGAAAGCGATATGGGAAAAGACCTTTAGACCTCCTTTGTATTAACCTGGATGGAAATGGAACACATTATTCTTAGCAAAGTATCACAAGAATGGAGAAGCATGAATCCTATGAACTCGATTTTGATATGAAGACAAGTAAGGACCTAGTACATGGTGGGGGTGGGGGAAGGGGAGAGCAAAGAGAGAGAGACGGAGGGAGAGAGAGGTGGAAAGGAAGAGCAGAGCGAGGAAAGGAAGGAAGGTGGTGGGAGAAGGGAAGAGCAGAGAGAGGGAGGGAGGGAGAGGGTGGAGGTCTCAGTGTGTGACACACATTTTGGGGGCAAGACACAATTATAAGAGGGACTTTACTTAACAAATGCAGTCAGTGTAACCTGGTTTCTTGTAACCTCAACGAATCCCCAACAATAAAACATTTTTTTAAAAAGAAAGAAAATGGAGATGAACATCATGAATAAGTTCAGAATGCCAGTTATAGAAAATCAAATTTTAAAAAATAAAACTTGTTTGATCAAAAGAGAGTTCATGGAAGACATAAATATTAAACTGCTTTCAGAGAAGTAAAAGGAATTGTCCGGCCATTCTAATCAGGGCATGTGGCAATATCCCCAGACCATTTTGGTTGCTGTAGCTGGGGACAAGCTACTGGCATATAGTCGGTAGAAGCTGAGAATGGTATTAAATGTCCATCAGGATATGAGCCATATTTTTACAGAAAATAATTATCTGACTCTAAATGTCAATAGTGCCATGGTTGAAAATTCAAAATAAAGATAGGACTATCTATCTTGAGGAAAGCTCATCTTTCCTCAAGGCAGTTTGCCATGACCCACTCTGCTTCCCAGAGCCTAGGCAGAAGTTGCAAAGATTGCTTTCCCAATCTCTATGTGATGCCCCATCTCTTCCCCCCAATCTAGTCCTTGACACATTTAGGTTAAGCTTGGCTCAACCTTTGTCCATGTCTAATGTATTTTAAATTATTTTCTGCTCTTTTCTATGAATTAGTTTTTTTGACCCCAAATAGCTAGGTACTTTGTCTCATGGGGTAAAGATCTTCTGGTCCTGGTTCTTTTGCTTCCTTAAGTTTTCCTGCTTTTCTGATAGTCTGAATTTTATTGCTCTCCAGTGCTATTCAGGGTGGACAATGAAAAAAGAAAAAAAAAACCCTAATTTGAGCATTTTTAGTGTACAACCAAGTTAGTGAATATCTGATGTTCCTTTTGTGTTTGTCAAAGTACTACCTATGTGATAAACATAGGCTTAACTACACTAAAATTATCCATAGAACTACTATAGATAATTAGTAGATTCATGTTAAAATAGTCCATAGATCCACCAATACTCTGGTTTGAAGGAGATGAAGTGAATTAGATGAATACAACAAAAGAATTAAGGTCAAACACTGCTATTACAAAAGGAGAAAAAAATATATCCTTGGAATCAAATGAGGAAGAAGATCCTGACAACCGGACTTAGCTGGCTCTTTTCCCCTTGGGATTTAGACCAAATTGCCACATGCTTGAAGTTTATTTAACCCAAACTCTTTAGTTTGGAAATCAGTAGAAAACTGAGTTGAACCTTTTGGTGTGCTCATCATGAATTTGATATGAATGGGTCATTATTGTAGAAAAACTACACTTTGATAACTCTTTCTAATGCCAATTCCATCTGAGCATACAAAGCATAGAATTATTTTTTCTAGATCTGTGAACAATGATGTTGGTATTTTAATGGGGATTGCACTGAATCTGTAGATTACTTTGGGTAACATAGACATTTTAACAATGTTGATTTTGCCAATCCGTAATATATTTTTCTATTTGATTACATCCTCTGTAATTTCTTTCCTTACTGACTTGTAGTTCTCTCATTAGGGGTCTTTTACCTCCTTAGTTAAATATATTCCCAGGTATTTTATTCTTTTTATTGCTATTGTGGAAGGTACCAAGTCAGATGCTGTACATCTGACAAAAGGTTGATACTCAAAATCATAAAGAACTCAAGACAATCAACAAGAAAAAAATTAACTCCATTAAAAAGTGGGCAAAAAACATGAAAAGAAGCTTTTCCAAAGAAGATAGACTAATGGACAATAAACATTTGAAAAAAATGCTCAAAGGTTCTAATCATTGAGGAAATGCAAATCAAACCACAATGAGATATCACCTAACTCCAGTGAGAATGGCTTTCATCAAACAACCTCAAAGCAACAGAGACTATCACAGATGCAGAGGGAAGGAACTATTACACGCTGCTGGTATGACTGCAAACTAGTATATCCTCTATAGACAGTGATATGTAAACACCTCGAAGATCTGAAAGTAGACCTACCTACCATTTGACCCAGCAATATTTCTCTATTGGGTATTGAAAAAAAGTAATTTTACAAAAAAGGCCTGAGTGCTTGTATGTTTATTGCAGCACAATTCACATTTTAAAGATGTGGAATCAACCCAAATGCCCACCAACACTGGATTGAATGTGTACCATGGAGTATGACTCAACCATGAAATGGAATGGTGAACTAATAGCTTCTCTGACAGCATGGATGGAACTGGAGACCACTCTTTTAAGTGAGGTATCACAGGTATGGAAAAATAAACACCACACATACCCACTATTAAACTGGAACTCCTCTTTCAACACCCATGTGCACATTTGGTAGTAAAACTCAACAGAAAACAAGCAGGTGTGAGGAGGCAGGAGGGGAAGGTTAAATTCATATCGAATGATAAAACATACACTATCTAGGTGATGGGCACACTGGAAATTTGACTCAAACTGTACAAAAGCAATTCATATAACCAAAACCTATATATGTACTCCTGTAATATTAAATAATAAAAATGGAAAAGAAATGACAGTAACGTCTTAGCTGTTCTCTTAGCATATGTATATATGTGTGTGACTGCACGCAACCCTGTGTGCATACAAAAATGAGTACAGCTCACTTTTCTGCTTTTCATAGTGGATCCTGACCCTGAGGATTTATGAGCTGTCAGAATTTCAGTAAGTGAAAATGTCATCCTATTTCTAATGATATATTTGATTAAACCATGTTGATATATAATAGAGATTCTTCAGTACTTTATTGAGACCAGTCAGTACATTAAAATGCTTTCTCTACTGCAAACCAATATTTATTGAACGCCTCCTATGTGTGCCAAGGGTTCTACACATGTTTTTTTATTTGATTCTCCTGTGTCTCAGAATTATGTGTTCATCAAATCATTCCTTTCAAGAGAAATATATTTTCCAGCCCCTTAAAGTTAGATGGGACCATGGGACTAAGTTATTGTCAATAAAATGTGGGCAGGAATAATATATGCCATTTTCAGACCTTGCCCTTAGTAACTTCACACAATCCCTCCCTCTCTCTGCAGCTTCTCCTGGGTTGGCTGGCTGTAAGAATTCAGGGAAGGATTCTCAGGCCTCTGGCAGCTGTGGGATGACTGGAGCATGGATTCCATGGCGGAGAGCCCCGTGGGAAAGCTGACAGTGATGATACCAACTGAAGACTTTTCATGAGCAATAAATCAAATTAAATAATGCTAAGCCACTGAGATTTCATTGCTGTTTTGCAGCAGCAAAGTGTTATTTAACTTGCCTAACATAGCAACTGGTAACTGGAAAAAGGATGCTGCTAAAATCCAAAACTTAAATATGTAGTGTTTGCCTTAGAAGTTGGCTGATAGGCAGTCAGGAAATTGATATCAAAGGTTGAAAAGATGGAACGCGTGTTATTCAGTGGCAAACATTTGGTATAACTATTACTTGCAATAGTGCAGAAGGCAGGTTGCATGCCTACAAAGCCAGCAGCTTCAGTGGAAATAATTAGAAGAATCCAACTGTAGTGTGTGTTGGATGTTATCGGCTGGTTTGACAAGATATTACAAGAAAGAGATGAACTCAGGAAAACCGTGACTGGGCTGCAAGTAGATATTAAAGGAAATAAGCAGTCAGAAAGGAAAGGTCTTGTTTCTGGAAAGCCATCTGCTTCTAGACACAAACAATGAGATGGAATTTTAAAAAGTTTTGAGTGTCAACAGCGTAGCAAAACTCAGATGGATAAAAGCATAAAAGATGATGATTAAATTAAGAATGTGGCTTCTCATCCTAGGATATCCACTATTATCTTAAGAGAGAAAGACATAAGGTTGATCAAACAATAAGGAGTGGGAGGTTTGAAAACTAAGTTTCAGAAAGAAACATGAACGTGAATGTAATAAGCCTCTGTAACTAACTGTGATTAAAAGACCACCTGCAATGTTACAGGTTAAATTCATGTGTTGAAGTCCTGACCTTCAGTACCTTGGGTGTACCCTATTTGACCACAGAGTACATGCAAGGGTAATCAAGTGAAGATCATGAGGGTGGATCCTAGTATGATCGATGTCCTTATAGTAAGAGAGAATTTGGACACAGACTTACACAGAGTGCGAATATTACTGCTGTTCTCCTGTTCTTCATTGACCATTGACCATTAAGTATACAGGGAGGGAGGAAATAGCTTGTCTTTTTAAGTCATAGGTATAAGACGGGAGCCACACTTCGTGGGATTGAGAAAGCAGCACATTATCCAGAGATTCTGCTGGACACCATGCAAGGATGGGACTTTGGGGCATCTCCCTTGGGATGGTTCTACATATGTTCCGTTTGTGGGAAGAGCACAACAGAGACACTTCTCCCCATCCCCTACACCCGCTCACTTCCTCTTGGGCACACAGCTAAACCACCTTCATGAGCTGTCTTATAGGTGGTGAGACAAGGTGAATCAGGTGTGGGCTATGAAATGTCAAGGAAAATGATACATGATTCTTGATTCTTCCCATTAGGGCCTTTGAATACTTCTTGCAAAATCTCTGTATCATTCAAAATCTTTCCTTGTCATGCAGACTCAATCTCTCTCTGTCCACCCCATTCCTCTCTCTCTCTCTTTCTCCACTTTGGTTAGACAGATGAAGAGAATCCATGAAGCCCCCCCAGGACATAAGGAAGTCTAGAATTACTGGAATGAATGAAAAGAACCCAGAATTTGAAGTCATTCTTTGAAAGGGCAGCTGCCAAGGAGAGCTGCCCGGCTGAGAGCAAGAAATAACAAATTTTTATGTGGCCAAGCCATTAAATCTCAGAGCCTATTTGTTACTGAAGCCCTTAGCTTTACTTATGCTGACTCATACACTTCCCAGTAATCTAGCACAATAACAATAGCAATATCCTTTGAGGGTAGTCTCTCAAAGATTATGAAATTGCCCAAGGCTATACAATGAATGAGCCAGATGGGGCAGGTTAATCAAGTCATAGTAGTTTCATTTTAGCCCCAAATGAAGAAATTTAGATGTTATGTCAAAAGGGATCTTTCTGTAGTCATGACAGAAATACACATTAGATCTGAGGATAGTGTACACAAACATACCGGTACTAAGTTTATATTACTTTTTTTCTAAAACCACGTGATGAGTCACAGTCATTTATGTGAGTTAAGGATAAGGGAAAAATTATTACACCAATGTCAGAAAAACATTAGTTTGACCCTTATCTGTGCCAACTTATAGCAAGTGTAATGGATAATGAACATAAGAAAAGAAAAAAATGTCACTGCCACGTTAAATGGCAATTGCTGTAAAATATGTTTGAATAAAAAAATTACTAATGAGGCAGCATAGATCTCAAACCAGCTATCCAAGGGCCAAGTATGACTGAAATAGAGCTGCATTTCAGGGAGTTAGCAGGAACACAACACCCATGAACAGACTCACAAGACTAGAAAGAGAAATGAGGGAGCTCAGTGTGTTACCCGGAGATGTGAGCATTAGGCTATCACAGTTCACAACAGGCATTAATGTCCTAATGAGAAATCTAAGCCCCAACTAATTGCCTAGTGGTTATTTTCTGGGAACTAATCATAGGGGGAATCAAGAAATGAAATACATTAGAATTAGTGTCATTATAGAAATCAAACTATACTTGTTTAAGGGCAAAAAACCAAAATAACCACAAGATTTTTCTTTTTTATTTATTTATTTATTTTTCTTATTTATTAAATCATAGCTGTGTACATTAGTGCAATCATGGGGTACAATGTGCTGGTTTCATATACAATCTGAAATATTTTCATTAAACTGGTTAACATAGCCTTCATGGCGTTTTCTTAGTTATTGTTAAACCAAGAGTTTGCATGGATTTATTGACTACCTTTCTTTGAATGTTGGAGTTACATTCAATTTCACTGACAAGGTATTATGATCAGACAGAATTGGATTTTTCCTTTCTATCAGGCATGATTAGCTGCTGACTGCAGACAGGAACAATAGATGACTAGTAACAAATGGCCTTCATGTTACAGGAGAGACTCATCAGGGATCTACGATTCTGCTTCCCATGGGTATTGAACAAAGCGTGATTTAGTCACTGCAGGAGGACTAGTGGGTTGATGTCAGGTCTGTGCTGGGTTTTACAAGGTATCTCAGCTGTTATCCTGACATCATGGGCAATCTTTTGGGGTGTTATTGGGTCCTTCCTTCCCCCTTTTTTCTTCTCGTCCTCCTTCCCTTCCTTCTTTCCTTTCCCTTTGCCTCTGTCCTTTCTTCTTGATAGATGTTGCCTACACCACACTGTAGAGTACTTTTAGTGTCCAAAGGCATTACAGATAGCTCTTGTTTTGCAAAGATAAAAATAATTTATATAGTTCTAGGACACGAATAAGTAAAATATGACACCTAGAAGCACTGGGGAGGGGGAATAGGAGTTATTTCATTCTCTTGTTCCCTCAATATCCTCTTTTCTCACTCTCCATTACCATCTTCCTTTTCCTTCCTCTACGGTCCCCTAACATATTGTTTCTCCTCCCACTCGCTGTTCTTGTCAGGCTTCCAGTGGCGCATCTAGGCCATTCCTAGCTCTTCCCATAAACTCTCAGGGAGGCTGCAGGAGATTTTATACCTTTGCTTAACTCTTTCTTTGGGTAAAGTTTTCTAAAAGCCCCCAGACTAGGCCTTTTCTGACCTTAAATCACCCTTTAATCTTATCTTCATACAAACACAGAAAGTGTCTTCACTGACACACAGGTTGCTCTTTCTGCTTGCTGGGCACTGTAAATGCTGGTGATGGGCTTTGCTTTATACAAATCTGGAGTTAAGTCCCAATTCTGCCACAAATCTCCTGTCCTTAGACAAATCCTTTAATCTTTGAACCTCTAATTCCTCATCTACCGAATGAGGATACTAACACCTACCCCTCAATGGAACATTGCATGATAGATCTATACTTTTCAGAATATAATACGTATACATACAATTACCTTATGAAGATTTAGCACATTATGGATACTCAGTAAATATTAACTCCTTGGCATTTCATTACTTCTCAACCTTGCAATAGCCAGCATGCAGGTCTTTAATTTATTTTTTATTATTTTTATAACCTTCTCGTTAATTAGTTGGGGATTCCTCTCTCTGTGTTCCCTTAGATTTAGATGAATAAAGGTGCTTGTGGGCCCAGGAGAGTGGGTAAGAACAACTTCCCTCTGATTTCCTTCCTAACAAGGATAAATGACTCTATGTCTGTGGTTTATGTTGAACGCTTGATAATGCATCTCTAAGAGAAGTTCTTAGCAAGAATACCAATAAATATGGCTATAATGTTTATTCAAACTACTCTATTTGCAAGGCCAAGTACACAAATGAAGGATGAAAACAGACAAAATGGGTCACTAACATTAGCCTCCACTGTTTGTGGGGTAGATAATAATAATACAGTGTGCTGTCTCTTCCTGCCTGTGTTTCAGGGAGTTTTAGTTACATAAGAAAGATTTATTATAAGAATAAGAAATTTATTCTCTTTCATCTTAAAGTAATGTCTGCTGATCTGGGAATGCAGGTTGTAGAGATGTATTGTACTGTTTGGAAGGTCCTTTGCCTCCCAAACCTTGATATTTAAATGCTGTAGAAAGTCAATTTATATTCCTTAATCATACACAAACACTGCATCACTTTCCCTTAGCTGCCTGGCAATCATGTCCTGCAGGAAAGGAATTTCACCCTGAGGTTATTTGCCCTTAAAGAGAGACAAATAAAAGAAAAGAGAATACTGATCAGGAAAGAGGACTTTAGTTTGTATTGATCTAGAGCAGAAGGGACAATGAATGGTGGAGGTGCAACAAGGCAGATTTTGCCTCAGCAGACGGAAGGAAAGAGGAAAGAAAAATAAAAATATTATGCATCTATTATATGCGAAGAGCTGTCCTTAAAATTTTCATATTTCATCTCATTCATTGGTCACTGAAAGTTGCCACTTTATACTTAAATAAAAAGTAGACAAGATGTTTCTGGCTTGCTATGGTCACTCTGCTAGTGAATGGCACAGCAATGGTCATCTCAGGTGAAGATTAACTCTAAGACTTACACTCTTTGCCTTGTACCATTATATCTCTGTAACTTCATTGAAATCCTCGTGCCTAAAGCTGCTGGAAAATCTCATCAGTGACTGAATGGGTAATATGTTCCCTATCACCAAGATAGGTGCCCAGGGCCTGCAAAAGCAGAGTATTGAGCAGGTCTCCCGCCCCAAGTGCAGAGGTTGGACTTGTATGGTAGCTTTAATGTCTTTGCTCCTGTGTTCATTTTGCTTCTTGCTATCACTGCTTGTGGTCAGCAAATAGCACTTTAAACAGCAGCAAGAGCAGCAGGGACGCCTACTCTCCATCACCGGTGTCTTGCCAAGCATTTTATAAACATTACTGTATTTAGGTCTTAGCACTTACCTAAAAGGTTGCTTTATTGCCTCATTTTTTAGGTAAGGAAAATTATCTGCAGAGAGGAAAATAAACTTGCTTGAGGTAGGATCTTTTGAAGCCAGGACTCTCATCTGGATCTATCTGAATCAAACTAAGGTTCTTATTTTGCTTATTTTGACCTTTGTCAAAGATCTCAAAACCCTTGGGAAAAAAAATTTTACAGTAGAAAAAAAATCAACACTTTTCATGTGAGGGATTTACTTCCACTCTAAACAATATTGTATACAAGTAAACAAAGAATATGACGGGGCTGCTAAGCCTGGGTGCTAATTGCTGTAGGCAATTAGCCTCATATATTCTCCCATTGCTTACATTGCTTAGCTATCCACAGGGCTCTTGTGTCAATGTTCTTCTTTTTCTATTGAGATATGTGACAGGGAGTTATTACCCTGCATTTGTCCATCAAGTTCAGCAGATTGATTAGAGCTCTGTTTTTTTTTTTTTTTTTTTTTATTAAATCATAGCTGTGTACATTAATGCAATCATGGGGTACAATGTGCTGGTTTTATATACAATTTGAAATATTTTCATTTAATTGGTTAACATAGCCTTCATGGCATTTTCTTAGTTATTATGTTCAGACATCTATATTCTGAATTTAGTAAGTTTCACCTGTACCCTTCTAAGATGCACCGTAGGTGTGATCCCATCAATCACCTTTCCTCTACCCAACCTCCCTCCCTTGCCCCTTTTCCCATATTATTGTGCTATAATTGGGTAAATTATAAATTAGTTTCATAGTAGGGCTGAGTACATTTGATACTTTTTCTTCCATTCTCGAGATACTTTGCTAAGAAGAATATGTTCCAGCTCCATCCCTGTAAACATGAAAGAGGTAAAGTCTCCATCTTTCTTTAAGGCTGCATAATATTCTATGGTGTACATATACCACAATTTATTAATCTATTCATGGGTTGATGGGTACTTGGGCTTCTTCCATGAATTAGCAATAATGAGTTAGGCTGTAATAAACATTCTGGTACAAATATCTTTGTTATAATGTGATTTTGCTCTGAAGAAGACAAGCACACAGCCTACAGACACATGAAAAAATGCTCATCATCTTTAATCATCAGAGAAATACAAATCAAAACAACTTTGAGCTATCATCTAACTACAGTAGGATTAGCCCACATCTCAAAATCCCAAAACCAGAGATGTTGGCGTGGATGTGGAGAAAAGGTAACACTTCTACATTGCTGGTGGGAATGCAAACTAATACATTCCTTTTGAAAAGATGTTTGGTGAATATTTAGAGACCTAAAAATAGACCTGCCATTTGATCCTGTAATTCCTCTACTAGGTATATATCCAGAAGACCAAAAATCACATTATAACAAAGATATCTATTTTATTTTTTTTGTGACAGAGCCTCATTTTGCCATCCTTAGTAAAGTGCCATAGCGTCATAGCTCACAGCAACCCCTGACTCTTGGGCTCAAGCAATCCTCTTGTCTCAGCCTCCCAGGTAGTTGGGACTACAGGCGCCCATCACAATGCCTGGCCATTTTTAGAGGCAGGGATCTCACTCTTGCTCAGGCTGGTCTTGGACTCCTAAGCTCAGGCAATCCACCCACCTGGCCTTTCAGAGTGCTGGGATTACAGACATGAGCCACCACATCTGGCTGATTAGAGCTCTTGGAGAAAAACAATGAACTAGTCCATTCCCACAGACTTTCTTATCATCCTCAGGCTCTTTGATAGAACAGATGCAACTGCACTTAGATTTGGTTTCTTAAATATATAAGTGAATGTACATATACAAGGTATGATAATTAAGTTCATGAACTTGTCATAGGAAAAATGCTACATATCTCACTGCTGAATATCATCACTACAGTCATCTTTGAAGTTCTCCCTTTGGGAAGCTATATACCTACAATAGACCCTAGGCTACCCTTCAAAGTAATTTTGGAACTCTTTTTTGAATGTCATCAAAATGTCTTCCTTTCAAAATTTCCTTAATCTTTGGGTAAATAAAAACCTAATTAGAGGCCAGATCAGGTGAGTAGTGAGGGTGTTCCAATACAGCCATTCGTTTACTGGCTTAAAAACTCCTTCACAGACAGTGCCTTGTGAGCTGGTGCAATGTTGTGATGTAAGAGCCATCCAGGTCTTGGTGAAAAGTTCAGGTCATTTTCATCTAACTTTTTCATGAGGCCTTTTCAGCACTTCCAAATAGTAACTTGTTTAACTATTTGTCTAGTTGGTACAAATTCATAATGAACAATCCCTCTGACATAAAAAAAGTTAGCAACATTATTTTGACTCTGGATTTAGACTGACAGGATGTTTTTAGTCATGGAGAATTGATTGACTTCCATTGTGCACTTTGATGCTTTATTTCAGGGTCGTGTTGATACACTCATGTTTCATCACCAGTGATAACATGACCCAAACCATTTGTCTTGCCTCTCTAGAAGGTCTTTGCAAACTTAGACTCTGCTTTGCTTTTGTTCATTAGTGAGGTTTTGGGAACTAAGTTTGCACAACACCTTTTTCATGCTAAGATATTCCTGTTTTTCTATCGATGTTTACTTGGTCTGCTATGCTTCACAGAGTCAGCTCATGATTTTGATGCACAATTTCATGAATTTTTTCAATGTTTTCATCAATTCTGCTCATTATGGGATTCCCTGAGCTCTCTTCATCAGAAACCCTTTCCCTCCCTCAGAGAAACATTTAAACCATTTGTACACTGCCATTTTCTTCACGGCATTATTCTCATAAACTTGGAATAACATGGCCCTGATTTAACTTCCATTCTTGCCAAGTGTAACAAGAAATTTCCATTTGTTTGTTGCTCTACTTCAAGCTCCAACATTCTTGTGACAGCACACAAAAACACCCAACAACAATAATGAATGCTACTCAGCAAGACATCGCCACAATCTGCATGAACACAGCTGCGAGACACTGACATACTAAGATAATGAAACCTTACTGAGCTGTCTGTACAGTGCTGCCAAAGTAAGTGCATCTTAATGGTCACATCATAATTGTACAGAGATGAGTAAATAAAAAAATAAGCTAGCATATAAACAATCACAACCAGGACAGTTCCTTTGATTTCATCCCAAAATAAGCATTCCTGAATGAAAAGCCATGGAATGAGTTTCACCCATGGAAACTTCTGCCAGATTGTTTTATTCCCTGGGATTGCAGGGAGAGGGAGCCTGATGCTTCATACCTGGAGCTCAGGTGTGGTGGCTTCTCAGTAAACAGAAATTTAAAAGGAATTTGTGGTTCTTTTCATGGAAGTCTTCATAGTCTCTTCTCATCCTCCTGCTGCCTTCATCTCTTTTCCAACTAAAAGTTCTGAACAGATTCTGAAATATCTCATTTCAGTTCTTCCTTTGGTAAAAAGAAAGGAGGTTGGTTCAAATCTAGAGAAATTGTGCATCTGAGAACAGCTTTATGATCTGATTTTAGATAACTTTCTTACATCTTACTTATTTGCCTTTAGCTTAACCATTAACTTTCTGTAGAGCAATAAGCTAATACTCAACATTACATAAGCTTGCTGTAAAGTAAATTCATCTTCAGGGTTACTCCTGTCATCTGATATGCTCATCTTCTTATCTCCAAGTTTACATGTGTTGGCCTGTGACCCAGTAGGCAACAGATGACACTCTCAAGTAAAATAATTCAAGGAGAATTTAATAATGAGACAACTAACAAAAATGTGGGCAGAGTCTAGGGACATCCCAGAAGCAAGTAAACACCCTGCCCCACTTTTCTCATCTCTTCTTGGTCAAAAGGAGCTAAGGGAGTACATGGTCCTGAAACTGAAGAGCAGGGAGTATTGAATCCTCAATAGAAGATATTCCAATTGAGGAAGAAAATAACCAAGCTTACGTGGAGAGGAAGGATAAACACCCAACTCCACATTCCTCCTCTGTCCTGTCTCCCCTGAGGCTCTGTATTAAACAAAGGCCACAGGAGGCTGGTAGGCAAAGGAGTGCAAAATTGCATCCAAACAGTCTCCTGGAGTAAAGAGATAAATGTGGAAAAGTGGAGAGTGAATTAAGAAAAGAAAATATGAAAGCCATCACATTAAGTCTTCAATTTTACCTCCAGCAACCCCATGATTACACCAGGACTCCCATTTATACCCAGCAACCCCATGTACACCATGACACCTATGTTGCCATAATCATCCCTCTTCCTTTGAGCCACCGCAATAAGAAAATTTCTTCTCTTTGGCAGAGTGATTTCATATATATAATTTCACCCATTGCTATTGTTTCATAGATGGCTAATTTTGTAATTAGATTATATACATATACTCTTGGGGAGCTGGGACTTCACCTAATTTCTTGGGAAGCTAGAATTCATGGAGGACCAAGACACAGACACTTGAAGACAATCTAATGTGAAATTTAAAAGGAAATGTGATTCTAACACTAACCCCTCAATAGTAACCCTTCATCAGTAACCCTTTCTTCTAACTAAGCAATTCATCTTTTTTTGCCATAGTGTACAAATGAAGTACCATTGGATTTAAGCAAGTTTTTCATAGTCTCACAGCAAAGAACAGACTTATTCTAGGTTTTGTGCATTTGTTTTGTGGTTTCTGTCTGTGATCAGGACTTCCTTTCTTCCCTTCCTTCTTCTTTTCCTCCCTCTCTTTTTTTCCTCCTCCATTTTCTTTTCCTTCCTCCTGCTCGCTCTCTTGCTCTCTCTCTCTCTCTGTCTTAAATTTGGGCATTATTTCCCTGGATTAAAATCATTTGTGGAAAGGCAATTTTCACTCTCTATTAAGAATTCATGTGGGAGAAGTTGATATTCTACTTGAATCTAGCAAGAAATAATAAAATCTTGCCTTTTATTTTGAATCTCCCAACTGTCTCACTCCTGCTAAATCACCGTGTAATCAATCTGAAGCAGCAACATGCAACAGCATTAAAATTAGGGATGTTTGAAGAGGGAATTAGTCTACTCACTCATTATTCTTGATTAATAGAAAATTATCCTGCTAACATTTACTGTGTTATTCATTTGTTATTTGGAAGTGATTAACCACAAATAGCAGTTAAGAACAAGCTAGTTTTGTAGTTTCAGCCACAGCTGTAATTACCTCCACAGTGCCTCTTTCTTCAAACACGCCTTCCTTACTTGAAAATCACATACACACTCTTACTTAAATACCACCTCTTCTTCCATATCAGCTTTTCTCCCTCAACTAGAGAGAAGTCGGTGGCTCCACTCACAGTTATCCCATTTGTGAAGACTCAACAGCATCAGAGAGGGAGTTTAATTTGTTGCCCAAAGCTGGAGTTGTTGCCCAAAGCTAGAAAGCTCAAGGAATGGCTGATTTTTTCTAGATTTCCCTACCACCTGGCTTCTAGCTTCAGCCTCAAGACATTCCTCATTCATTGTTTTTCTCCAAGAAGGAAGCTGAGGGCCTCAGACCAGACACTGACCTAGCTTCACTATTTGCCTCTTTCTTTACTTTCTCTTTCCCTTTTAAATCCTCCAACTTGGACTCATACTTTCTATTCCTTGGTGTGTTCTCAAGATGTCCAATGACTCCCTTATGCACTGCCAGACTGTCCACCTTGATTTTTCCCATCTAAATTTCATTTTTGTATCTTTCACTCTCCTAGGATACTAGCCTCCCTTCCTTTGTCTTTTAAGAAAGTGCAATCCGTTTAGCCTCAGGTGTTAACAATGACTGAGAATTGGCTTACTAAGGTGTTAATCATTTTGAGATGTTTGCTTTTTGTCACTTTTAAGATTCTAACAGAGTTATTATCAGCCCAAACTGCTTATTAACATCATCTCAGGAGATTTTATTCTAAGCTATCAACGAATGCCTGTGCCTCTTGTCAGAGTTACTTATGAAATAGGTAAGTTGAAACTGGAACTTAGGAAATGGTTTCTAAAGGAATTTTAGGGATCTGTAACAAGATAATGAGGGAGAAGATTTTTTTTTGTTTGCCTGAACAATGTAATGCCCTTAATTTCGTGTGTATTAGATGCTACTTCCTTCTCATCCAAAGTTCAAAACCTGTGCCTACTTTTAGAAGACTATTTTTTAAACTTGTTCCAAAGAATCATTCAGAATAAAGGTGTCTTTTCCTGTTCCCCATCCCAGAGCACTGAACTAGAATCATCAGGAATCTTCAGGAGTCTGAATCATCAGGAGTCTGCATTTTAAGAAAATTTTTAGATTGACTGCCGCACTTTCCAGTTTGAGAAACACTCACTGCCCTTGAGAAAGCCAAGATCAGACCTACCAGGATTAAAAGCTGCTTGGATTTAGGATTCGATTTCTTTCCTTTCTTCAAGTTATCTTGCAGTGACTCATAGATCCCAGGCATCAAAACACACCCCAAACTATGCATTTTACTTATCTAACAGGAAATATTTTTAAAAAAATGTCAGATCCATTCAATAAATTGTTTGGTGACATTTGCATTGCCTATTTCTGGATATGCTTTTGGTACCTCACCATTTAAATCAACTTTCATTTAGTATTATTTAGTGTAAGTTTTTGCATAACAATGCAAACAGATTTACTTTCCTTGGGGAGCTTAGGGTCCACTGAGGGAAAAACAACTAATGCAGGACAGAGGGCAGTAAGTAGTAAAATCAAGACCTGGAACCAGAATAAACATGAATGAATTCTGAACACCTCCTTCAGAGGAGGAAGATGAGCTGGCCCTTGAAGAAAGGGCTGGTTTACAAAAGGCATGTAAAGCCCTAAGACAGACAGACTGCTGAGTTCCAGGATGGGCTTTGGCTTATGCTATTCTCTCCTTCCCAATAGCCTTTTATATACCGGGTCTCCCTAGGGAATTCTTATTTATCCTTCAAAGCCTTGCCCTGATCTTACTTCCTCTATGAAGTCCCCTTGCTTCCATCAAAGCTGAAACCATCACCCCTTCTTTGTTCTACAACTTAACTTGCACCTGCTGCTATGCTCAAACCATCATGGAACCTCAGTTGTATGGACGGATATATTAACATGACTGATGCTACAATAGATTGTGATCAACTGGGTAACAGAAAACATGGTTTATTCATATCCCATTGTCCAACGCTTAGCAGATCACCTGGTATTTCGAAGGTACACACAATCTACATTTGCTGATTTAAAATTTATATTGTAGGGGCAGACATTCAAACCGACCAGTTTGTACCCTGAGTCTGTAACTTGATAATCATGTGAAATTTGTAGACATTTAATTTTTCTGTATCTCAGTTTCCTCATCTGTCAATTTAGCAGTGGAGGAAATAACCATTTTCAAATACTATTTAAAAATAG
Organism: Perodicticus potto; assembly: GCA_963574655.1. Lineage (NCBI taxonomy): Eukaryota > Metazoa > Chordata > Mammalia > Primates > Lorisidae > Perodicticus > Perodicticus potto. Next base: position 76,733 of record CAUYRH010136521.1, on the reverse strand, counting down.
TAAATACAACTAGTATTAAAATAATAATGAAATAAGTTAATCCATGTAAAGTATACAAAGAGTTTTTGATGCATTATTAGTGTTTATTTGCTAATATTTTTATTAGCAGTACAACTGAATAGATTGTTCTTCCCTACAAAATTTCCCAGGGAACTCATATTACTCTGCTGCTGACAAGTTGAAATGCTAGGGCAAATGGCTATCCACAGACATCTGTGACATTATAGTTTGATATAGAACTCCCATTCCTAGCACTTAAAGCCTCTTATGGATATTGTCCTGAATCACTCCAAAGCATTAGGTATTTTATACCCATTGACATAGAAAGGTTCCAGGGATTGTCATTAAGTCACCCATTGAATCAAGGGAACATCTTAAACCCGACTCCAGACATTTCAGGTCACTGTCACCTAGCTCCTTGCTAAGGATTGAGGATTTTATTTACATGGAGAGTCTTCACTACCAAATGACACGTTCCCAAAGCAGGTGCACCCATAATGTCAACTTTGACTTTCTAAACTAATGAATGAAGTTTCTCTCAGCCTGGGTTGTAGCAAGGTCATCTTATCTTTCCCTTTCTACTGTTGGAGACAAGTGTGAAGCAGTGGCTAGCATAAACTATCTTGCAGGAAGCACCAACCAGTCCACTAACTGCAGCCTCTAAAGCAGCAGTTGAGAAACATGGGGTAATGTGGCAATGTCTGGAGACACCTTTGGCTGTCATAACGGGGAAATGCTGCTGGCATTGAATGGGTAGAGGCTGGGGATGCTGCTAAGCACCCTACCTGTACAGAACAGCCTCTGACAGCAAATAATTACTCCGTCCAAAATGTCAGTAGTGCCAAAGTTAAGGAACTGTGTCCTACAACCGAGTTACTGCCTGAGTGTGGGCTTAAAGCGATGCTATACATTTACACATCCTAAATGCCGGTTCAGCTTGAGGTTGTAAAACTCATGGAAAGAAAAGATTGAACAAAGGGGAAGGTGAGAATGATAGAGAAGGGCCAACAGACCTTCTTTTGATAACTACACTGACTCTGTTTGGATGCTTTAAGCTTTCTACATCCCAGTAACTTAATTTACTACCTTTCTCCAGTAGTGCACAGTCGTTTGAGTTCAGTTTCAGTGGTAATGATACCCGGCAAGAACACTGAGGCTTAAGAGCAGCTTTGTGGATTCCGTGGTCTGAACCACTGCCCTTTAATAAGACTAAGTCCCCTTTGTGACTGTCAGTTGGCGAGGAGTGGGATCCTGGGAGCAAAAGCCGAGTATGATTCATTTTACCCTTTAGTTTTCTTTAAAATTGCACACATCACAATGGAGGTCCCCAGGTGAGAGGAGAAGAAGCACGCATCAAATTGGATAAAATAATAAAGCAACTGGAGTCATAACCCCTTTCCTCCCAAGCTGCCTGCCTGCAATATTCACTTAGTTTTCTGTCTATAAAGCAAAATTATCTGATGGCTCCTGAACCATTCCAACTTAACATGCATGTCACACTCTAGTAATTATTGGCCATAATTGCGAAGAAGCTACCACATCTTTTTATAAAGAGATGATTTCAGTCTTCTGAAGTCTTCGAGTGAGCACGATGTGTGGACAAGTTATGTGTGTCCACGTATTAGGGCTTAAAAGGAATTTGTCGAGAAGAAATGAAAGACAACAAGGTTTGTTTTGTAACTAACCTCTTATCAGTACCCTAAATTTATAATATTTAACACTGTCCCAGTTTAAAAATGTGTCCCACTTAAAATGAGTCATTTCTTTGCAGAGAAATTTAAATTTGTCTCTGGAATTGTATGCTTGATGGGTAACTTGAAGTGGAGGTTTCCATGAATACATACTGATCTCTCTCTATCAAGATGTATTTTTCTACTGTGCTTTTCCTAGTGTTCCATAATGCAGCTTTGTGCCTACATGTTTGAAGATCCAATCTGCAAAAATATTTACATATGTTTGAATGCATTTCCTTCCTACACGTCCTTTCCTGCCAGGTTATTGGGAGGCACCTCTTTGGAGAGAACCATGAGCCTACAGAACTGTGGAGGTTATTACAAATATGGTGATTACCACTGTTACAAAGGTTAATTTTTTGCTCCTAATTGCCTTTCAAATCTCAGGACCAAAAGCCTACGCTGCTGAGTATAGTTCAGAGATGTAAGGCAAACCACTCTGTAACACACCAATTATAAAAAGGAAAAATAAACCTGATAAAGAAATGGAGGCAAGTTTTTTTTTTAAACAATAATCTGCCTTTTACTTCAAAGACCATATAGACAAACAATATCTTAGTTAAAATGCTTTGATGTACTGTAAGTAAAGAAGACCAACTCTTATTTGCCTAATCAAAGAAAATGATCACTTTTAAAATGGACCCTGTTGAATAGTGATTACTCCTTTGCTCAAAATGATCTGATGACTCCTGAATGTTTTCAGAATAAAACACGGGAGAGCTTATCATGACTGCAAAACTGTACATGATTTAGTCCACCATCTCTGACTTCATCCCCAATGAACTTCACTTTGTCACTTGCTCCATTCCAGCCTCATAGGTGGGACTCTGCCCTGCAGGTATACTGGCTGATCCCTCTGAAGGGGAAGGGAAGGGCCACTCTCATCACCAGAGACTCATTTCCTCACTCCACTCAAATACGTCATTTCTCTCCTTCCAATTCACTCATCTAGTATCTTTCTAAGCCCTTCACTAGACACCTAAACAAAACTTGACCTCACTCATGACACTCCTTTCCACATTTTATTTTTTTCTCTTATCACTAAACACCAACTACCATGCTATTTTAATGATTTATATTGTTTACTTTTTTTTTATCTTTCATATACCTTATCTACTTTGCCTTCTACACATCTTATTATAAGCTTCATGAGGGCAAGGGTCTTTGTGAAATTTTTTTCATGGCTATAGCTACATAGTAGATGCTCAATAAATAATTATTGAATTAAAGAGTCAAAATATAATTACATTACATGTACTCAAAGGCAAGTTCATCAGGGGTTTACAAAAGATCAAGAAGGGTAGGAACTTTGGAAGCTTCTCTGTATGGATTTATAGGTTCTCCTACAGAATCTTCTCCTCTCTTTTTCTGTGTCATTTGTTTCCCATCTGGGCAGCAACATTTTCATTGATTCAGTGTATGACGACTGAGTTCCCATGACCTCATTCCCAGCCAAAAACTCAGCTGGATTCTCCAGGCCACCACATTTCTGCAAGAGATAATTGGATTTGCCAACAGGGAGACAAGGTGTTCTCCCCCTGTGTGTCAACAGCAGATAAAGGGGTCACATGATGCAAATAGGGCTCCAAGGGGGCACTAAACTGGATGTGGGAAGGGTTTATTCCATAGACTTTTGGATATTTTTCAAAAACACATTTATATGTTTTCTATCATATATAGACATGACCATAGTAAATAAGGATAGATTTAGCATAAAAAGATAGCTTTCTCTACTCTGGCCTTGTATAAGTGAATAGAACCCTCTGATCTTAGCTATGAAAAAAAAAATCAGCATCTATGCAGCCACACTCTAGGAGGTTAACAGCCTGAGAGAAGCATAGCTATTAATACCAACCCATCTTTAATATATTAGGATAGCATTAATTTCAACCTTTCGTTTGTGTGTGTCCCTTCTCCTTGAATGTTCAAAAACTTATCACGTAGTAATAAGTATACTAGGCAACTGAGTGTGAAAACAAATAAAACGGAGCTATTGAGACTGAGTAACACTTCTAAATAGTTTTGCAATTCAGAAATCACAAAAGTATCTGTACAGAATTTAAAAAGAATAGTACCTCTATGTGTGAGACATTTCTTTTGTTATCAGACATCGTGTTCCAGATCTTTTATAATAGATGCACAAGTCTGCAAGGTCCACAGCCAATGGCTTGGAAATCACTACAGATATGCTCACAAGATTCAGACCTTCACACAAGTTGTTCACTCTTCATTGAGTCTGTGTATTCATATATACATATTCTTTGTGGGCACTATATTTACGGTGCACAAAAGAGATATGCTTTTTTGCCCACAGTGAACGTACATGGCCAGGCCCCTTGGATAATAATAAAAATGAAGCACTGACCGAATAGTAGGCTTTGTATTCATCTTATCTAATTGTATACAAAAATGTTATTGTGTGGAAACTACAGTATCTCTGTTCTACAGATAAACTAAGTGAGATACAGAGCTGTCCAATAATTTGGCAACACTTAAGAAGCTCATAAGTGATATAAACAGGAATTAGAGCTCCAACACTCACAAGAGAAGCAGCTATATAAAGAGAATATTAGAATACAATGCAATGAGTTTTTCAATGTAGGACTTGGCCAAGTTTTATGGGAGCTCTTGTAATAGGGTGACAATCTGCCAGTCTCTATAATAGATAGGGGCAGGGAAAGCATGAGGTTTGGGGACAGAAAAGGGTTTGGGTCTCAGTCCTTTTTCAGTTGCTCAATCTCTGAACCTCATGATTTTTCATCAGAAGAATGGAAACACTGCCCAGCTTTTCATATTTTATTTTGATAAATACTTGATAAATAGTAAGTGACAAATATATTCCAGGTACAATGTTTGAGAATTATAGAACCATATGTGGCACTTCTTGTATATAGTGTGCACTCAATAATTATTCTCTCCATTCCTTAGTTTTTGTCTCTTCTCGTCATCTCTGAAAGAATAGAGGTAAGAATTGGGGTGGTGGGGAGAAAGCTTTGCCATCTATTTCAGGAGCATTACTGCACTTTCGTGTCTCTGAGACACAGATCAGTTTTGACTCATTTCTGTGTCCTGGCTATCTTTTGTTCACTGATCTGTAACAGTCATAAATATCACTTTGGCTCAGTGCCCTAGAGTCATAAGACGTGAGAGGGTAATTTTGGGTCTTGACTACTCTGTTGGCAACAAAGGCCTTAATTGGCAATCAATGTGTGTAAGGCCATTTAGGAAAGAATGGATAGGTTGTGCCTGGCCACGGGCTGCTCATATGTTGGATCATCGAGAACGTGCTCTGAGAATCTGGTTTTAGAGGATGTTTTACTGTCCCTGTTCACTCTGCTGGAAAGACAGCTACATTGTCACAGAATACGTAAATCATTCCGCCAACTGTGACATTCCACAACACTGTCATTGTTTACTAAAGGGATACCAAGGTAGGAAGGATAGTGGCTTAAACCCTGAAATGTTATTAGAAGAGGCCTAGGTTCCAGGCTCAGCTCTGTGTTATCTGCATAATTTAATTAGCACTTCTGGGTCTCTTTTTCCCTCTTCCCAAATGGAGGAAATGCATATTGGCATATATTCGGTCTACGCTACTTGAAAAAGCTTATGTACTGCAATGATAAATTGGGATATTTATATGTGGGCAACTTTCTACATGTAAAAGATAGGTATATTTTTACATTGGCATTTTCTTGTTAGTTAATTTTCCCTCCTTTTCCATATTTGGTCAGGGAAATCTTTATTGTAGTAAAGAGGAAGGAAAGGGGTTTTAAACAAAAGGAGATAGGTTTAGCTTGGCATGAAAATCTTTTAAATGTTAGGGAAAATGAGAGGAGGGTACAAGATTTGAAGAGAATTGGGGATTTTTCTGATCATACCAATGTTTTTGATCATATGTGTAGTTAATTAAATTGGCAAATCTTCATGGGCCATATTGGGGCTTTGAGTTATGGGCTGGAGAAGAAGCAGCAAATCTCTGTCTTCAAGGAACTCGGATTCTAGCTTGAGAAGTGGGACTGAGGGGCTGGAGCTGCAGGGGAAATCATTACTTCCCCCACTGGGCAGTGCACAGTCATGAGTCCAGATATAGGAGATTTGGGGTGACAAGGAAAAGAGTCTGAGGCAAGGTGGGACACAGGTGAAAGTAAATGTGATCAGCCTGTCAACAGGCAGGGAGAGGGCAAGTGTACCCTAAGTGCAGGGGGGGCCAAGAGGCACAGTTTGATAACCAGACCAGGACAGAAAGGTTCTTGGTATAAAATAACAGTGATGAAATGAGAAGTATGTATTAGCCACTTCAGGGATCATTTTCAACATTAAATTAAAAGAACATCAACTAAGAGTTAATTAAGATATTTACAGTTCTAGCTGGGGGGCATCAACCCAGAATGTGACACGGACTTTAATACCAATTCTCCCCAAACCATCCTCTACTTTGCTCCCCACTTCCAACAACACCAAATCTTGCCTTTAGAAGAATTTGAATGCAGACCCATGTGGTGTTGGCCCTTCTGCCAGGCCTGCTGGGTTTGCTGTAACGTTACACCGTCTAGGGCATCCCAGGAATCTCATCACGTAGTATCCTCTATCCTTGTCTTTCGTCACCTGTAGAACTTCCCCCACAATTGTGTCTGTCCTGAAACTTCCATTTCTTCCCCCACTCTGCTTCCTAAGACTCCAGGTGGCTAAATTGATAAACATCAGTGGACTAATAGCTAGCAATGAATTTGAAAGAGAGAGTTGGACCTCCTTCATTTTTTAGATACTAGATGCAGATTTGCTTCAGGCTTGCTAGCAGTAGTTCTTATACACAAATCTGAAGGAGTGCTTGTAATAGAAATGCCAGGCAGGGCAGAGAGAGGAGAGGGAGGGTGCCTTCTTCCAGATTCACACACAGGTGGACACCTCTGGTGCTTTGCTCCTGCCTCATCCTCACCTTGCAGAGCTCATTCAAGATTTTCTCCCTATCAAGAGCAGCAGTCTCCTTCAAAGGTCAGCTAAAATATCACCACCCCTGAGAAGCGTTCTTCAATGCTTAGCATTAATTAACTGCTTGTTCTTCACACCATCTTCAATAAAATTCTCTTATTATTTTAAATTTACAAGTGAGGGAATCAAGGTTTAAAGCAGTTAAGGACTTGCTCAAGGTTATAGAATTAATAAATTGGCTGGGTGGCTGGTTCATGCCTGTAATCCTATCACCCTGGGAGACCAAGGCAGGAGGATGGCTTAAGCTCATGGGTTTGAAACTAGCCTAAGCAAGAGTGAGACATTGTCTCTATTACAAAAAGAAAAATTAACCAGGAGTCATGGTCAATGCCTTTAGTCCTGGCTACTCGGGAAGCTGAAGCAGGGGGATAGCTTGAGCCCAGAGTTTACCTTTCTATCAACTAGGTTGAGACCACAGCACTCCAGCCCAAACAACAGAGTAAGACTCTATCTCAAAACAAAACAAACAAACCAAAAAATGAACAAAAAACTAATAAATGTTTAGAGACATAGAGTTAAAATAACCCACTGATCGGTTAAAATTCCATCTCTTCATCCTCTGAGCCCCTAAGGCATTTTACCTGTGCCTTTAATACCTATAATAACATCTAGCATGGTCTGCTTTGTTATAACAAAGTGTATACTCCACAGTCTGCCTCAATAAATTTTAAACTCCTTGAGTTTAAGGACCATATCTTATTCATCATTTTATCACCCCTAGCACCTAGTGAGTGCCTGATAAGAATAATGTGCTCAGGAAATTTCATTTGGATTATCCAAAACACATCAGGAGAAAGTGTGACAAAATGTCTGCAAAGTTGCCATTGTTTTTATTTTTTCTGTTTTCACCCCTGGGTCTGTGGGTCTTTGTGTGTGTGTATATGTATGCAAACACACACACATATCTGTACAGTACATGGAATACTTATCAGCTTGAGTTCATGCTGGATTCTTATTATTTTGCAAGCAGGGTGGAAGTGGGAAACAGCAGAAATGGGTACATGGAACCACTGTCACTGAGAAAAAAAATATCTGTGAGCCGTATCCACAGAACTCCCAGAGAACACAGCCGATTCCGTTTCAGATGTATATCTCCAACAGAATCCCCTGTGCGTTTCCATTATTTAGTGTAAATTGCACAATGGTTTGTTAGCTTTTTCTCCACTGCCTTCAGCTTTCAGGTAAAGAGCATTTCAACCCTGGCTGCAGTTATTTTTAGCAAGGAGTAGGGATTTTAACGGAATGTTTGCCTCTTGTTCTCTTCCTCTGGTGGTAAGCACCATGCAGATAGGCTTTTGGTGGTTAAAGCAGGATCTGAAGAGCAGTGGCCTTCCTCCCAACTCAGTGAAGAAAAGTACCCTTGAAATCTATCTAAGGCTTCATATTAGTATGGAGTACATTGGATATTTATTTTTCCATTCTTGCAATACTTCATTAAGAAAAACGTATTTCAGCTCTATCCAGGTAAATGGAAAAGATGTAAAAAATTACATACTCCTATGAACAATAAAACACAAGTATAGTCTAGTACAGGGGTGGGAGGAGGCAGGAGGAGCAAGGCGCAGAGGGGAGAATGATTGGCAGAAGGCGGGAGAGCAGGGGGCGGGACCTCATTTAATGCACACATTGCAAGGGTGTATGACACGCCCCTGGGTGAGGGGCTCTTTTACAACTGGAACTTTACTCTGGAAGTGGGAACAACGTAATCTAAAAATGCATACCCTCATATTGATTTGAAATAAAAATACAAAAGAAATTCATCTGAGGCTTTTACTTGAACTGAATTGCCAACATAGACAGGTGCTTTTTAAAATCAAACCCAGAGCCAGACATGATCCTTCAGCTGCAAAAGTTGTTCTGAATCTGTTTCTAGGAGTACAATTTGCCCAGTTCTCCCAGGACCTCTCTGACTGGGTAACACGTTGTAAGTGCTTGGATCACAGTTGCCACACTGATATTCAGGTAAACAAATGCACCAAATGTGAGTCACCTTCAAGAGATAGCCCGGGAAAGAGCCACAATCAGTTTCTTCTCTTACTGGTACCACATTCTGCCTTTGTCCAACTCACGTTCTATCCATTCTTTTGGTGTTCAGGATGCCGAGGACAGGTGGGACAAAACCTGAACTCGATAGCACGTTAAGTCTGTGACATTAGACAAATCTCTTGAGCTCACTGAGGTCAGGTTTGTAAAGTGGGTGTGCAAGAGCACCTGCCTGATACAGTCATGAGGATGAAACGGGATGATGACTGAAAAACACGTAGCATCCTATCTGTTCAGTGTTTTGTTGTGATAATTAAGCTCTTCCCATCTTTTCAAAGTGAAAAGACAGCCTGGACTTGAATTCCATTCCTCATTTTCCCACACATGAGCCGTGAGCTCAGGCAAGTTCCCTCATATTTCAGAATCTGTCTTGCCTTGTCATCTGCAAAATGAGTCTAATAATAGTAATCACTTCATTGGGTGTCTGTGAGCACTGGTAACTAATGCGTGTAAAATCCTCGACACAGAGTCTGACCATGGTAATGCACTTAATAAATGTTATCATAAAATTTATTAGTAGGAATATGAGTATTATCATCACTGTTATTGCCATTACTGTTATTGTTATCAGTCAACTGTATACTTTCTGGAATTAATAGCAGACTTCTCTAGATCATCCATCTTCAGCTTCTCGTTCCCACTGAGATGCTGAACTCCTAATGCAGCAAACAGGGTGGCCTTATTTTCCCCCCAGGAACAGGATGCCAAAGGTGTCAGCAGAGCCACCAGACTTTAGCTAAGGAGAATATCCCCATGGAAATTCATAGCTGTGCTTGCCAGTCCTGAGGATTTTTCTCTCCCCCTTCTTCCTTTTTACTTCTCTCTTCCTTACAGGGTGTGTAGATATTCATTATGAATAAGTAATTGACACTTTGATCCCAGGTTTAAATAATCCCCATTTCTCTCTCTTTCCAAGAGTCTTTAGATCCCCTCCATTTCTCCTCCTATTTGAGTTTTGCCAGGGAGGACAGGCACCCCTCTCTGACTCAGTACTGTGGCAGGCATGTCATTTTTGCTACATGCCACTGTAGCGTCAGAGAGGAAAGACATTTGGACTCACTCTTGCTGCTTCCTCATATCCTGTTTGCTCCTCAACAAAACGATCCCAGCCTAACAACTCGAGCTCCCCTGTGTTCACGCTCACATGTCGTTCATATAATCATCTTTTCTCAAACGCTCGCTTCCCTAGATGCTGTGACAGTGAGATTGTTTCTGCTGTACCTCCGGCCTCTTTGTTCCTTCTCAGTCACTTTGGTGAGTCCCTTTTCACCCTCTGTGTGAAAGATTTCCTCGAAGTTCTACCTCCTTCACAAATGTCCACCGTTTCCTGGGCTCCTAGTCTCCCTGAATAGGGCCACTCATTTTCCCAAGCCAGAAATCTGGACAAAGTCCTCGAATGTTTATTATTTTTCATCAAAAATGATACCCCCAACCCATCTGAAATCACTACATTGATTTTAATGTCTTATTGCTTCTTGAATCCATCTGCATGTCCCTACATTCCTTACTGTAATGGGGCCACCGTATCTTTATCTGAATCACTGCCACAGCTTCTTAATTTGTTCCTCCATTGCTAACCTTGGCTTCACAACCTGCAACTTGGTTTCCACAGCGTAGCTAAACTGATCTTTCCAGAGTGTACGTATGCTCTTGCTAAAGCCCCATTTAAGCCCTGCCAGTGCTTTTTTTTTTTTTTTTTTACCTCTCCAGCCTTCATCTATCTCCACACCCAAACTCCGTGCAGGAATCATCATGGATGTTCGTCCAGATTCTAGCATGATGTGATCTCCTGTTTCAAACCTTCTATTTATTCTTCCTTTAAAATCTCCCTTTCCTTGAACAACGTAACGTCACACACAAGATAAGCAGCTCCCGTCTTGTGAATTCCAATGATGTTGCTTTCTCCAGAGCTTTGCCCTGAACACCCAAGTTCGAATCTGGTCACCCTCATATGCGCTCACTGCCTCGTCCCACGAGAGCATCCATCCACGCTGTAATTGCCAGTTCGACTTTTTGTATTCTTTACTATATAATTATTTTATGGCTAACAAGTGAAAGGAACTACACAATTCATATCTGTATATATAAATGTAGATATGGGTGCATCCGTGTGTGTTTGCGTGTGTGTTCCCAGAATGGAGACTTGTTCCCCTTAATAAAGGACGAAAAGAGAGAAGGAGGGGGGAAGAGAAATGGTCAGAGAAACATAATCTAACCCTACAAAGAGGATGGAGGGAAGGACGCTGTCACAGCTTCCCAGGGCCGAATATCCCCAAATGAATGGTTTTTTGGTATCTATATGAGTTTTATGCCAGGAAATTTATTGCCGCTTTGTTTACTTAATCGCTGCTGTGTTTTGAATGTTCCCTGCTTATGTTTAATTGCTTGGCTTTTTAATAAGTGGATTAGTTGCATATAGTGGAAATTTCAAGCATACCTGTAAACAACATTAAATGCCATTTTGTTTATGGAAAACAGTGTGAGCTTTTCCCCTCACATTATTTGTATTCTTAGTTTACACTCTGAACCAAATGTTCCAATTATCTAGTGCTTGTATCTTAGAAAGCACTAACTCCTACCTGTTAAATTGTAATTATATCCTATGAACATAAGTGTCTTAACTTTAAATCACTGTTTTTTCAGCCCGTAATGGCACAATTTGGGAGGGAATACCTAACAAAAAGCTGACAATAAAATGAATCAAAATTCAGCTGTCCTCCAGGAATTAAAAGAGATTACCAAAAAAGATGACAGTCCCTTTGGTGTGCTTGAGTGAACAGGCATTAGGACTCACAATGGCGATGCTGATGGTTATAATGGTGATGATGGTGAGGACGATAATGACAGTCTACATTTTGTAAGTTTTTAATTTGTCAGGCAGGATGATAAGCCATTTTATATCGATCATCTTAATAATTACAATAAGCCTGAAGGATAGATGCTTATTAGTATTCCTATAATTTCCATTTTACAGGTGAGAAAACCAAGAGTTACAAATGTTAACTAACTTGGTGAAGGTCCTGCAGTTAGTTGAGTGAGTAGGGGAAAAATTCAAATTCAGGCCATTTAATGCAAAACACTTAGTGCATAACCTCATGCCAAGGAAATTCCATCAAGGTCAATTTAACACTCAGGAGGCCCTATAGTCTTCTGTTTCAGTTTTCCAAATTTAATAAGCAAATACTATCTACTTCCTTTTTTTGCTATTTTTTTCTATTAGGCTATATTGTGAGACTTTAGTTCTGGGAGGATTTAAGGAAGAAAAGAACAGTTTCCACTTATGATTTTTCTCACTTCAAAAATAGAGCTCCTTGTTTAAAACCACAAACATTTTATTTTATTTCAAAAGTTATTTTATCCACTACCATTTGTAAAACTTGATGCACACTAAGCAAGCCTTTTAAAATTATAAATGCATGGGCACAATTTGGTTTTACATACAGATTCTTAATTTCTATCAGACAGGCCATAATTTCCCATCAGTCTACTCTGACTTACACAACTTCTCTATGCCTCCATATTCTGATCGGTATAAACAATGGTATTATCTGTGCTACTGTAGGATTTAAGAGAGAGAATTTAAGCAAAGCATTTGGCACAGGGCCCAGAACATAGCCCGTACACAATAAAGGCCAATGGTTGCCATTATTAGAATTTAAATATTAGAAAATAAATCCATAATTTTCCCTCAATGGATTTTTAGATGATGTCAAAACTAGAGAGCAGCTTGTCACCTGTAACTTCTTTTGGCAGCTCATCATACATCTCAGCATGCCACAGCCAAATTGTTCCCCTAAAGATTTCTAAGTTTAAGTAAAGGGTAAGGCAGGCTTTGCCTTCCCAGTCTCTAATTAGCTGTAGAAGTCTAATACTTCTCTTTCCACCTTGCTTATTCACCCATGTCACAGAGAACATAAAACTACATGTGGATTAGTTTCTACAACAACGGTATTAATTCTGTGACAATTTTTGAAATGGAATTTCTCAGCCACGTTTCCTTTTCCTTTCTGTTTTGATCATGCCTCAAATGCTGTTGGGTACATGCCTATTTTTTCATGTGTATGCGTAGGAGATACACACACACACACACACACACACACACCCGATGCCTAAGCATGCCTTCAGGTTTTTTTCTGATGCCTATGGATGTCATGTGTCATGGCTTCAGCATAGCCTGGTCCAGGCTTTGTTTTCATCAGAAATTGTCATCTACAACTCTTTGCTACCTGTTACTTGACTTTATTGTCAGGCTGTCTCCACACGGATATGGGATGACGACAGAAAGTTGGAGGCTGTAGTAGATGCCGCAAAACTCATCTTCATTTTTCTTGCAGTTAGGGAGTCTGCAACACGAGTTCTGGACATCAGGCTGACACAGTGAAACTTTCACACTTAATGCTTCCTACCCCCAGGATCATTTTGCCTGCAACATTGACCCAGCCTTGTTTTAAATGCAATATTGATAAGTGAGGCCATGTGCCCCTCGTGGCTCAGGTCTTTGATGAGAAATCTAATCAGATTGGATACCTGAGTTACCACGTGGATAATTTTTTTTGAACTACAGTAGACTTTGTGCGAGAGATAAATATAGAAATAAACCTTTGAGGTGTTAATCTAGTTTCACGGGGAGGGAATTTTTTTTTACTATAACATAACCCATTTTATCTTGTCTAAACGAAGACAGTCAACTTGATAACTTACAAATCCTAAAGCAAGAGAATGTTTCTCTCAATAGTTTGGCAACATTTTGGATAGGATTTTTATAAGTCTATTTAGGGAACATGATGATTCCTAAACCATTGCTGTAACAGAGTCATCTAATATTCTAGTCCAATGTCATGATTCACACCATAGATGGAGAATAAAGGAGCAGGATATGCCCAAGGTCATCAGCTGTGCTGTATATGATTACTATGGGATGACAGAGGCTTTGTTCTCCAAAGCACGTATGTCTATACAGTGGACCCCTGGTAGTTTTCTGACATCCATCTCTTGCTGACATGTAGTAATATGGCTTAATAACAGTATTTTCAAGAGGAATAATATCTTTTTTTTTCTCCCTACAGTGCTTAAGTGACAGACAGCTTGGCTTTTTACCTATGTTTTCATCCAACAAATTACTGAAAACATGAAACACACAGGTGGAAGTGGAGACAGTGATTACATTCTGAGAAACAGACCTAATCTTTTATATTCATCTATCTGCTACATGTAATGTCTCACCTTCTCACCCCCAATTCAACTCAACTAATCCATATAGCAAATGTGCTGACTTAATATATTGTGCAGAAACGTGTGGAGGATGGCACCAGTCAAAGCATGAGAACAATCTGATTAATGTAAGTGAGAACCTGGACCAAGGATCCATTGTGATTTTTGAAAGGAGGAAAACCAAAAGAACAAAGACAATTGAGATGGGCCTTGAATAGTTAAATGATGTCTGGAGTTAGAAAATGAATGGAATGGCATTCCAGCCTTGCAGGACAGATTCACAAAGAAGTGCAAATGTGTGTGGTTGCTGAGACAATGGAGAAATGGTCCCAAAGTGTATCGTAGGTTAGATCCTAGCAGGAAACAAATGATAGGCTAACAAGGGTTATTAAGAAGAGTGTAGTGGAAACTTTTACAGGTATTGGGAGAGATTAATGGATCCAGCTAAGGCTGGTAGAGTACTCCATGACTAGCAACAGCAGAGTTAAGACAGGAAGAGGCATGAGGAGGGGCTGTAATTAAAATATGTAGAGATACTTAACTAAGAAGAATATGTTCCAGTTCCATACATATAAACATAAAAGGGGTAAAGTTTCCATCTTTTTTATGACTGCATAATATTCCATGGTATACATACACCACAATTTGTTAATCCATTCATGGGTTGATGGGTATCTCAAGAATGGAAGAAAAAGTATCCAATGTTCTCAATACTATTATGAAACCAATATATAATCTCCCACACTTTCATATGAATGATAAAACACAACTATAGCCCAGAAAGAAGGAGGGAAGAAAATGGTGAGAGGGGTGGAGGGGTGGAGGGAGGAAGGGGGGAGAGAGGATATTTAGTGGGACCTCACCTATTATGCATAATGTAAGCATACATGTCAAATCTATTAAGAGTACAGTATAAATGTCTTAACACAACAATTAAGTAAGTGAGGTGAAGGCTGTTAACCAGTTTGATGTAAGTATTCCAACTTGTATATAAAACCAGCACATTGTACCCCATAAATGCATAAATATACACAGTTATAATTTAATAATTAAAAAAAATACCTGCAGAGACTTACAGCTGTAGGAGAAGAGCACTTGATGGGAGTTTGGGCTTTTGACAGAAGAATGGATCCATTGCCACCTCACAGCCTGGCAAGGGGGGAGGTCAGGGAACAATTACCCAGTCTCCCACCCTTTTACTGGCATTTTTCTAATGTTTCCCATGGGCAAAACCCAGCAGCTTGGCTGATGTTGATGACCGTGGTCAGCCTCCTGGCTGACAGAGCAGGGTAGATGAGATGGAGAAGTGCAGCACAGATTCCAAGTAGGATCAGGTGAGAGAGGCAGTTGTGGCAAGCTCAGGGAAGGCCTTGTACTGAAGGAAAAGGGGCTAGCTGAATATTTTATGAAAGAGACACGACCTGGATATTTTAACTCTGAGAAAAGCGTACAAGATATATTCCACAGAATATGTACCAAAATGTCTTTTGGACAACTATTTTCTGAAATATAATCAGGTGTTACACATTAATAAGGACCCCATAGTCAGATAATCTGGAGCAACATCTGCACTCACCGGGTTGAATTGGTCTTTGTAAGACAAGATTTCTCAGGTCTTTTAATGCACTGATAGACACTATGAATGTCAAAAACTGAAAGATAATAAGGCAGCACTTCCAAAATGCATTTGACCATGAAACTTTTAAATAAACCATCTCTTGGTACCATATAGAGCTCAGTGGTGCATATTCAGGAATGATAGCTTGGCGTCAATTCATTTATCTTGTTTTGTGTGCCTATGTACTTTATACCTACCTAACCACATTTTGACATACTGAGAGCAGGAAGGTGCCTTCGGTATCCTTTTATGTCTCACAGCACTTTGCCTGTTGCTGGAGGGTTAGATATGACACTTAGAGAACCGGCCTCTATTCAGCAGTGATCAAAGAGTCAAAGTAGGAAACTGACATGTGGGTAAATTTGGACGTATGCATTGGTGCTATAGAAGAATAGGAGTCAGTGGAAGGGAATGGTAATTTGAAGATTAAGCTACCTGGAAGAGTCAAGTTGGGAAGGAAAGTTGTAAAAAGTAACTCAGACAGTGTGTTAGTCACACACAGGAAATGCAACCAGTTTGCCAAAGCAGTAAACTTTTCAAGAGCAAAAAGCAAGTGCATGAGGATGAATGGAATTTACTCACCCAAATTCATGTCACTTTTCATGTTCCAGGCTCTCTTTCCCATGGTCATTTATTTTTCATCCTAAATGTATGTAAGTTGAGTGTTAGGCTTAGGATACATTTCCTGAAAAGTGCTGTAACCAGTCAACAATAACTTTCCAATGATTAAAGAGTGATGTAATAATTTTTCAATATATCAGTTAATGATTGAGTCCTTGAAATATTTATAGAGTATCTATTATTAGTCTAGCATTGTGTTATCTACTTCTTTACCTCACATCATAAAAATTAAAAAAAGTAAAGTAGAGTCTAAAAAATTCCAGGAAACTTTTTAAAGGAATGGAACAGGAAGGGAGAGAGGAGTGACACTTTTCGGACTAGGGATGGTTAAAACAGGACACATTCTTTGCCTGATACCCCACTTATAGTGTACCCACAGAGTACACACATCCTGATACCCCACGTATAGTGTACCCACAGAGTACACACAGCCAATATTTTCTCTTCTTTCATCACTCAGCCTGTTTTAAATTCCTGCTCAGAGAACTCATAGTGGGCCAATCAGCAGCTTACCAAAAGGAGCCAGAGTTCCAGAAACTTCCATTTCAATGCAAACTGAGAATACATTTTGGATTACAGTAGAGTAAAGATCCAAGCTTGGAGAAGCTTTCTCTATAAATTATTTTGGGGAAAGTGTTGGAGGAGGATAGTGCCTGTGAGCATGAAAGGAAAAACAAATCATGCCAATTTCACTAGAATTGCTCAGACCCTCAACTCTGATGAACTGCGGATGACAGCACTTTACACTGTTTACATTATCTGGGGCTTCCTCAGAGACCACACTGACCCAGAGATGAGTGAGTGAAAACTTGGAGTAAAAAAAAGCCTTGACATCATTCACAAAATTGGATTCAAATGAAAAGTCTCATGGAAGGCTGCTTGAATATAACACAAAGAGTTCTTTCCTGATTTCAAAAGAAAAAGCAGGGAAGTATATTCTGCCCAGTAAGAACTAGGCTGTAGGGAGAGGAATGTGGCAAAAGGAATGTTTTCCTTTTATCATAGCTGTTTTTCTTTTACTAAAGAATAGAAGGTGGATGGCTTAATGCTTGAGCTAATTCAGTATGTTTACTCAGTTTTGATAGTTTTTCAGCCTCAGATATCAGGTTGAAATCTTATAATTTCTGGGAGGATCAATGTGGTGGTTGTTCATAGGCGGGGTGTGCACACACTTGGTCATATTTCCTGTTGGCGTGAATAGAAACTTCTCCCCTTGACACTTCATTCTAGAAGCCATTTAAGAATTATTTGAAGAAGTGATGTGTTCTTTTTGCCCTTTCATTGTCACTTTCTGATAATGCAATAGCATTACCAAACTTGCTGAGTGGGTTTTATAGCCCTGGATAAGGAACTCTAGATCATCAACACTATGAAACATTTAATGGCACAAAAAGAGATATCATACATTAATATGGATAGTAATGACTCTGAGTTAAAGAGTGACTCAAAAAAAAAATCAAATTCAAAATGGAAAGAACGTTGAGGACATCCTAAAACTTTTTATTTTACGTTATTATCTATGCACAGAACTGATGTAAGATAGCAAGCAATCAATACCTATATAAGTTTAAAAGAATCATTTCAGTAAGTCTAAAATGTCCAACCTAAATGAATATGATACATACATTTAATTGGCAGTATTACTTCTTCCTTAATTGTGCATTTTTAAAAAATGGCTTATCTGGGAATTGATGGTGTCTCATATTCCACAGAAAACATTAGTATAGTAGATTCTACTCTCCTAATGCTCCTTCTGATATTAAAGATGCCCAAGGCAATTGCAAAAGAGACTGGGTTGGAGCAGAAGCCATGACCCATCCTAGTCTCTCAGATGCAGAGCAGTTCCTCCTTGAATTTGTCCTTTTGCTGTGAACAATTCATCCTCAGCAAAGTCACCACCAACCTTGAAAATGAGTTTCTGTGGAGCCTTCAATGTCCCTGACCTAGAAATGCTGTCCCAGCTGTATCAGTCAGCTGTCCCGACTTTGACCACTGGCTTGATGGCAGCAGCCCTCAGCGAGATTTCCCCTCGTATCCTTAATCCTGCTGAAGATTAAGTCAACATACTCCTAGGTCACTGTAAAAGAGGTATCACAAAACTTTTCAATGAGAAATAGCTTAGTTCTCTCTCTTCTAACTTCTGTTACAAAGGTTAAATCAAATGTTACAAGAATATGAAGCAGCATAAACGCACACATGTACATTTTCCTTTTTCTTCTCCTGCCTTTTATCTTAGGAGGAATAAAGTGAGAGCTCTCTTTCTTTTCATCTGTCTCGCTTTCCCTCCTTATTACCCAAGAACATCAATAGAGCTGCTTAAAAAAAAAATTATGAATTGTTCATAAATTGTGATTTCTTCCTACTTTGGATGTTTTCTCTTTCTGTGTCCAAAAAGTAAGTGGTCATCTGAAACCGCAGAGGTTGTGTACCACCTTGCCCATTGTACCAGGATGTTTGACCAACCACTCCCTCCATTGTGGTCAAGAAGATGATGACTACATAGTAAGAATTACCAGATGGGAAATTAGAATGAGACCTTCCTTCATGATCCCCCGTATGAGATTACAGAAGCCTCCCCTAAGGAAGATACCCAAATTTATCTGATTTCATTCATCCATTTAACATTTTTGTCTGGAAATGGACATAAAGCTGAAAATAATTAACAGAATTACATAAGGAGCTAGTTTTGCTATTGTCATTTTAAAGGCTTCAGGAAAAAAATCAAGAGAGAAATAAATGTATCTGAAGTTTACAATATTTAATGATTTTTGATAAAAATGAGAAATTCACCTATTTTGACTATCTCTTAAAATGCTAAGCCCATACTCCTGGACATAAAGGCTTAAATATTTAGTTATTTCCTTTAGGATTAGGTCAGCAATCTATCATTGATTGCCATTGTCTCAGGATAGAGTAACGTGAGTAATTACATTTTTACATAATAGAAAAATAAAAACATTCAATTATATATCTGACCAATGGGAAACTTAATTTAAAGTGTATTAACATTGGCCTCATTAACTGCCTCTGGTAACAGTGTAAATTGTATACATAAATGTCCTTAGAGAAATGGCTAACTTTTTCTGATCCATAGTTTCTTCATCTGTGAAATAAGAAGAGGAAATGTTAATTGAAAAAAATTTTTTTTTTTTTGAGAGACAGAGTCTCACTTTATTGCCTTCCATAGAGTGCTGTGGCATCACAGCTCACAGCAACCTCCAGCTCTTGGGCTTAGGCAATTCTCTTGCCTCAGCCTCTGAAGTAGCTGGGACTATAGGCACCCGCAACAATGCCCAGCTATTTTTTGTTGCAGTTTGGCCGAGGCTGAGTTCGAACCCACCCCCCTTGGTATATTGGGCTGGCGCCCTACTCACTGAGCCATAGGCACTGCCCTTAACTAAAAAAAATTTAAGGTCTTTTTTTGTTTTGACTATCTATGCTTTTATTGTGTTGAAAACATTAATTCTTTAAGCAGGGACAAGCCCACTGGGCTTCTGCCTTATATGAAAACCTCCAACCAAGACTGTATTTGTAGGACCCGTGAAAATATCTGGTGCTAGGTCTAGCACCAAGATGACTTTGGCCTAACAACCAATTCTGGGTCACGTTTAGCTTATCTGTAAGGAGAATAACCACATAAAATTTTCATGAAGATCTAAGCTAATAAATATCATTTGTAATGATAAAAGTTTAGGCACACAGAAGTCAATAGAAAATTGGAGACAGATTTCAGGCTCCTTGGCTTCCTCTTTTGGAAAACAATTCTAGAGTCAAATTGCAGGTGATTTTTTAAGAAGAATTCATCTGCCGCACACAGGTAGAGAATAAAACTTTTGTTACTGTATTCCCTCCTGTTCTTTCAATGCCTGCCTTACTAATTGAACTCAGATGTCTCTATTATCTGCCTCAGTAAATTGATCCATCAGCAAATATATCTACTACCCATTTTATGTAAGACATAGTTTTAGAAGTTGACTTTTCTATTACAGAGGGACACAATCTGATCAATTTATTCACACAAGCTTAGAGACTCCTAAGAATTGTTGCAGGTTACTCTCAGCAGGGAAACAATTAGAAGCACAGATGAATATTTAGGTGGTCTAAATTCAGCTTCCTCTGTGATTAAAGGTACAATTAATAAGGCTAGTTTAGCAGTTCCGTAAAATTATTTGCATATGCAAATATTTAATTAAAATTGGCTTAGTTTTTCCTTGGTCAGGAACAATTACATATATATATATTTTTTTTTTTTTTCAGTTTTTGGCTGAGGCTGTATTTGAACCCACCACCTCTGGCATATGGGGCTGGTGCCCTACTCCTTTGAGCCACAGGCACCGCCCATATGTATTCTTTTTTATTTCAAAATATTATGGAGGTACAATATTTTTTGTTACAAGTATCAATTTTGTTATACTTGAGTGTGCCCATCTCCAAGATAGGCCCATTCAGTAGGTTTATGCCCATCCCTTCCATCCCCTCCCCCCCTGCTTTATTTCCATTGCGTTTCATTCTCCTTTGTACATGTGTGTTCATCTGTTAGTTCCAGTATAATCACGAGTACAATTGGTGTTTGTTTTTCCCTTTTTGTGATACTTCACTTGGATCATGGTCTCCTGTTTCATTCAAAATGTTGAAAAAGGTGTTAATTCATCATTCTTCATGGCTGAGTAGTATTCCACAGTGTGTATATACCACCATTTGTTAATCCACTCATGGATTGATGGACGCCTGCATTGATTCCACATCTTTGCAGTTGTGACTTGTGCTGCAATGAACATTTGAGTGCAAGTCTTTTTGATAAAATGACTTCTTTTCCTTTGGGTAATTACCCAGTAGTGAGATTGCTGAATCAAATGGTAGGTCTACTTTTAGTTCTTTGAGAAATCTCCATGCTATTTTCCACAGAGGTTGTATGAATTTGCAGTCCCAACAACAGTGTAAAAGTGCTTCTTTCTCTCTACACCTACACCAGTATCTATTGTTTTGGGACATTTTAATAAAAGCATTCCAACTGGGATAAGGAGGCATTTCATTAGGGGTTTAATTTGCGTCTCCCTGATAATTAGTGATGTTTAGCATTGTTATATGTTTACTGGCCATTAATCTATCTTCTTTTAGAAACTTCTGTTCATGTCTTTTGCCCACTTTTTATATGGGCTTGTTTGATTCTTTCCTTGCTGATTTACTTAAGTTCTTTGTTGATGGTTCTAGCTAATAGCCCTTTATTGGATGTATAGCTTGCAAATATTTTCTCCCTTTCCATAGGATGTTTATTAGCTCTCTTGATTATTCATTAACTGTGCAGAAGCTTTTGTATATACATATTTTTACATTATTTTGGTGGAACCATTTGAAGCACCAATGTTACCTGAGTTTTTAAGATATTTAAAACAAATTAAAAAGTTTTTTTTTTTTTTTTTAATGTAACACCTAAACCTTCTGTAGCTTTAGATCAAGGGAATACTTAGAAATTTACCATTGATTAGTGTTTGGGCATTTTACAGTACTTCTTCTCCAACTGTATGCAAACATTCTAGTTAACCCTTAAAATACTGACTTCCATTACTACTTCATCTTTTGAGTTTAATTGTTTAATATTCATGTGGCATGTAGGATTTGCAAATCACTATACAATAATTGATTTGTTGAAGTAAAACACCTATGGATATTTTGATATTCAAATTATTTTATACCCTTGTATTTCCTTCAAATCTGCATATATATGTGTGTATACATATATATATAATTGTTTTGTAATTGTGAAGATTACAGTGACTTGTTTTTAAACAGCGAACAAGTTTCCACCAAATCCCTACTACTTTTAATCTTATAATTGTGATGCATTTTGGCAATACATATCAACATTTGCTATTTTATAAGTTCATAGGTATCACAGACATTGGTTTAAAAGCATTTTCATATGCGTACAACCCTTTACCAAGAGGTTTGTACTTAGCAGACATTTAAGAAGATTCTCTTGAAAAAATAAGTGATGAAGTAAAGATAATACTTTTCTAACACTTTCTTGCATTTTTACCTTGCTTTACTCTTATTAGCAGTATATGTGTCTCTCATCCTTTTACTTAAATACAAATATCAGGGTATTGTAAATCCCATAAACTTTAAGTACCTGACACCACAATCTAAGGATGATAAGAGCTAAGCTTAGAACAAGAGAAAATAAATAAAGCCTTACTCAGAGATACTGTGGGCCTCAGTTTCAGACCAAAATAGTAAAACAAACGTCACAATAAATCAAGTCACTATTTTTTGCTTCTCAGTGCATATAAAAGTTGTGTTTACACTAGGATGCAGTGTGTTAAATATGCAATGGCATTATATCTAGGCAAATAATGTACATATCATGATTAAAATATTTTAGTGCTAAGAATCACTAATGATCATCAGAACCTTCAGTGAGTCTTTATCTTTTTTGCTGGTAAATAGTCTTTCCCCCATACTTATGCCTGTTGACTAATCAAAGTGGTGATTGCTGAAAGTTGAGATAGCTGCAGAAATTTCTTAAAATGAAACAACACTGAATTTTCCCCATCAACTCATTTCATCTTTCACAAAAGATTCCTCTGTAGCATGTGATTCTGTTTTATCTGACACACAGTAGACCTTCTTTTGAAATAGGAGTCAATTATATCTAACCATACAATACAATTGTTTTATCAACTACATTAATGTAATAATCTCAATCTTTTGTCAATTCAATAGTGCTCACAGCATCTTCACCAAGAATAGATTCCATCTCAATAAACCACTTTCTTTGTTAATCCATGAGAAGCAAGTCCTCAATCACTAAAGTTTCATCACAGGATGGCAGAAATTCAGTCACCTGTTGAGGCTCCACTTCAAATTTTAGTTTCTTGGCTATTTCCACAACATCTGCAGTGACTTCTCCCACTGAAGTCCAGAACCTGTCCAAGTTATTCATGAAGGTTGGAATCCGCTTCTTCTAAATGTTTGTTCATGTTGATATTTTGACCTCTTCCTATGAATCACGAATGTTCTTAATAGCATCTAGAATGTTGAATCATTTCCAGAAAGTTTACAATTTAGTTTGCCAAGATCCACAAGGAGAATCGCTACCTATGACAGTCATAGCCTTATAAAATGTATTTCTTAAATTATATTAGGAAATCTAATTACTCCTTTATCTATGGGCTTCCAAATGGATGTTGTCTTAGAAGCCAAGAAAAAAAATAATTTCCTTATACATTTCTGTCAGAGCACTTGGGTGAGGTTGTACATTGAAATATGCAGTAAGATTTTGAAATAAATCTTTTCAGACCAATAGGCCTCAATGGTGGGCTTACAATATTCATTAAACCATGCTATAAAAGGGAGTCTGTCACCCAGGCTTGATGGTTCCATTCAGAGAGCACAGACAGAGTAGACTGAGCCCAATTCTTAAAGGTCTTAGGCTTTTCAGAACAGTAATTGAGCACTGACTTCAAGCTAAAGTCACCAAATCTGTTAGCTCTTAACAAGAGATTCAGCAATGTCTTCAAAAGTTTTGAAGCCAGACGTTAACTTCTCTCTAGCTATGAACATTCTATATGGCATCTTTCTATATGGCTGTTTCATTTTCACTGAATATCTGTTTTGCTAAATCATCAGATTACTTGCTGCAGCCACTTCATCAGGACTTGCTACTTCACCTCATACTTTTACATTATGGAAATAGCTCCATTTTTAAAATTCATGAACCAAACTCTGCAGATTTTCTTGTGCAGCTTCCTTACCTTTCTCTGTCTTCACAGAATTGAAGAAAGTTAGGGCCTTACTTTGGACAGTTTTGGTATAAAGAACTATTGTGGCTGCTTTGATCTTCTATCCAGACTAAACCACTAAGACTCCTTCATATCAGCGTTAAGTCTGTTTTGCTTTCTTATTATCAGTTTGTTTAC
Organism: Perodicticus potto; assembly: GCA_963574655.1. Classification (NCBI taxonomy): domain Eukaryota; kingdom Metazoa; phylum Chordata; class Mammalia; order Primates; family Lorisidae; genus Perodicticus; species Perodicticus potto. The sequence goes on along the minus strand of CAUYRH010136521.1, from coordinate 52,599 downwards.
TGGAGAAGCACTTTTAATTTTCTTAAAGAACTTATCCTTTGCATTCACAAATTGTTTGCCATAAAAAGACTAGATTCATTCCTATGTGGGCTTTCAACATGCCTTCCTCACTAAGTTTATTCATTTCCAAATTTTGCTTTAAAGTGAGAGATGTATGACAATTCCTTCCTTTGAACACTTACAAGCCATTGTGGGGTTATTAGTTGGTCTAATTTCAATATTATTATATTTCAGGGACTAGGGGTCCCTGGGGAGAGGGAAAGAGATGGGGGAAAGGCTAGTTAGTGAAACAGTAAAACACACACACATTTATTGATTAAGTTAAATGTTATTGATGAAGTCTTAATGAGCTTGGTTGCACTAATCACAGGTAATCATGGCAAATGCAATAATAATAAAAAGCTTAACATATTATAAGAACTACTAAAATATGACACAGAGATACAAAGTGAGCACATGCTCTTGGAAAATGGCCCAACAGACTTGTTCAAATCTTCGATATATAAAAGATATAATTAATTACAAAGTGCAATAACACATGATAGCCTGTATTATAGGATTTTAGTTTAGTTTAGTACACATATAGTAGAAGAATATGTGCATCAACATTTTTTGTAAAGTGACACTTAATATTCAAAAGCTAAAGCAAAAATTAGTGATATGGTTTATAACTTTCAAAAAAATTCTGGTCAGTATTGAGCAGCAGATGAACCACTACACACCCACACAAAGAAAGAAAACATAATTAAATTCAAGTAGAGGGGAGGAAGAGGCGAGGAGAGGGAGTTTGGTAAGTTCTCACCTAACAGGTGCTATGTTGGGGTATACAGCACATGTCCTAGGTGAAGGGCTCAACAACTAGGGCTTTTACCTAATAAATGCCTCGGCACTCTACCAAGAGCAATAAAGCGAGACTCTGTCTCAAAAACAAACAAACGAACAAAAAAGCCTGCAAACAATGTATCCCGATTTTATGTACCCATATATTACTCTAAAAAAAAAATTCTGACCAATCTCTCAGAAATGGTTACGAGTGAGAAAAAGAAAACATAAAATACTAACTCTAAGACTAATAAAGAACATGTAGCCAAATATACATGAGCTCTTTGAAAAACAACAAGTAAACACATAAGTATTATTTGATAATAACCTAGAAAATCTCTAGATTTGATCTGGACAGCTGGTCTAGACATAGTTATTCTCTCAGGACCCTCCTTCAAAAGAAACCAAGCCTAGATTGTTTTACAAGACACAACACACCATGAAGGCTAAGCTGATTCCTTTATTATTTAAAATTTAGAAAGCGTCTCAGTCTAAAAGGAGCCTAAAAACAAAGTTAAACCAAGATAGCATACAACAAAATAAGTACAGGAAAAAGACTCTCAGGTTTTTTTAATATATATATTTTTTAAGAAAGATAAATATTTCAGAAATTTTCTTTATGTATTTTATATATATACACACAAACACAACACATACAAACAAAAATAGGTTAAAACTCAATAGTTATAGCTGTTTTACCTTATGCCTTTCAAAAAATTTATGCAAATTAAATGCTAAAAAATATATAGAATATAAAAGAATACATTCTTAGATATTCTAGTTCAATCATGACATTAAGTAAATGATTTAATAGTTGATAGAAGAAAGGCCTATTTTTTCTCTTCCCAAATTTAATAAACTGATAATGAATATACCTCTTGTCTTAGCCCATTACTCCTAAAACTCCAAAATATTGAGACAGGGTAATTTATAAACAATAGAAATTTGTTTCTCATAGCTCTGGACATAGGGAAGCCCAAGATCAAGGCACCCGCAAGTTTGGTGTCCAACGTGGGCCTGGGGTCTTCACTTCCAAAATGGTAACTTGTTCTCCCTTGTTCTCACTTCATCCTAAAAAGACAAATGCTTTGTCCTCACATGGCAAAAAAAAGGGACCTCACCAACTCCTTCCTTCCCTTTATAAAGTCATTACTCCTATTCATGAAGGCAGAGCAATTAATTACTTGTTAAAGGCTTTTCCTTAATACTGTTGCCCTGGGGATTAAGTTTCAATGTGAATTTCAGTGAAAATACAAGCATTAAAAGCATAGCACCTGTTCACGTAAATATGTTTTTAAAAGAATGACTAATAATTTCAAGGTTTGGTTTACTAATTATAAATGATCAGAACTCAAAGTTTTCCAAAACTAATGAGCAATTTTGTACTCTTGAAAAACCAATTTTAATCAGGTGCGATATAGTAATTTTATAGGTAGGCCTAGCTTGCTTGAAAATAAATTAGCTGTGTGATAATATCAAAGCAGGTATTAAATGGTGTTTTACTTTTTATTACTAGAATAGAGACAGACAAAAATATTTCTTGCTTATTTATAACTACATTTATGTTTACAAATTTCTAAATATAAAAGTGAAATCTACATCTGTGCTTACTATTCCTGGCTGAACATCAGAATTATTTGTAAAGATTTTATCTTTAGTTCTGAATTTAAAACCCAAACTTTATGCATTCTGATTCATTTAATCAATGGTGAGGCCCAGGGTGTACAGGAAGTCCTAAGGACTCCTGGACCACACATGCAAATTTAATAACTTTTTAAATGCCATTCATTTGAATTTTCTTTTTTTTTTTTTGAGACAGAGCCTCAAGCTGTCACCCTGGATAGGGTGCTGTGGCATCACAGCTCACATCAACCTCCAACTCCTGGGCTCAAGCGAGTCTCTTGCCTCTGCCTCCCAAGTAGCTGGGACTACAGGCGCCCACCACAATGTCCGGCCATTTTTTGGTTGTAGCGTCATTGTTGTTTGGCGGGCCCGGGCTGGATTCGAACCCACCAGCTCAAGTGTATGTGTCTGGCACATTGAGCCACAGGTGCTGAGCCCGTTTGAATTTTTTAATGACTTAAATTATCTCAGTTTTTTCCTATCTCCTCATTCCTATGCACCCTTTCATTTTTTAAAATCTATCTTTGGTGAGAACTCCATCTTTAGCACAAAGGCAAACCAGGATATTGGACGCTGACACAAGTTCTCAAGTGTAAAGTGTTAACACACATTTCAACATCATGCTTGGATATTTGTAATTTTAAAATGTCACCAAGATAGAACACAAGGTAAAAGTGTTTCATAATTAGAATAAAATCTATAGATTATTCAGGTCCATGGGTCTCAGTTTGAGAAGAATACTTAGAAATCAATATAACACATTAATTTAAGGACATATTCTAGATATGTAACATAAAATTCAATACATATATACTTTAAAACAAAATATGATTAATTAGAAATTGGATATTCATCAGAAAGGTAAACATAGCTTAACATTCAAAAAATTCACTGCTACAATTCATAACATGATTAAAGGAGAAGGAACACAAGATGATCCATATAATGTTAAAATGCTTTTTTGAAATTCTACCATTTTTAGTAAGCTAGAAATAGAGAACGCCATTAACTTAATAAAGAGTTGCTTCTATAAATCTAAAGCAAACATCTTATTTATTCATTAAAGATTAGAATCATAAGAATTTAAATCAATATTTGTAGTGCCCCAAACTGCTATTATTCAACAATAGCAATCTTGTCAGTGACATAAAGAAAAAAAAAGGAAATGTGAGTTAAAATGACTGGAAATAAGTAACACTATTGTGTTCCACAAGTTATGTTAACTGTTACCCTAGAAAATCAAGAACACCACTTGAAAATTCTGTGTGATAATGAAAAACTTTAATTCAGTAATTTATCCAAATATAAAGATAACACTTGAAAGTAATAGTCTTCTTGTATGCTAGTGATAACAAATCAAGGAGCATAATGCAAAAATCAAGTGTTTATTCACAATAAAATAAGAGCTACAAAATAACAAGACAACAGCAAAAAAAAAAAAAAAGAATTCTAAGATATTTAAAGGGAAACAATATTATGTGATTCTGGTTTCTAGCTAAGATAAAGTAACTTGGACTGGATTTACCAACTGTCTGACTAAATAATAAATGCTGGAAGAATACACATAACACAGATTTTTTGCAAGTATTGGTAACCAGGCAGTGCACTGCAGAGATCCCTGAAAGAGGAAAAACATTAGGTAAGACTGACATTAGGCCTCAGTTTCCATTTGGAGGGAGTTTCGAGGCCAAGGCCAGGAGAAGAAGAATCTATGTGGAGACTGATGGTATCCTTGAGTTCTGTATGGATGTTGGATTTCTAAGACAATCATTACAGTTGAATTCATAAGTAAGAGTCTAGGTGGGTGGGCTTATGCATCTCCCACCCCAGAGCATAAACATGAGGCAATTATGGATTTCTAGGGAAAGAACAACCAGTAAAGACCTCACAGAGGGTGAGGAATAATTGGTGTTCCAACTGTCCAAGGTTTAAACCTTTCCTAACACATGGGGCATTCATTAAAGTACTCAGAACAGTGCTTCCCAATATGAAGACAAAATCAGCCCCAGACTACAGTCTGCTCTGATCCCACTTAAGAAAGTTTAAAATAAATCCTCAAAAGGATCTAACATTTTCTTTCTTTCTTTTTTTTTTTTTTTTTTGAGACAGAGCCTCAAGCTGTCACCCTGGATAGACAGCCATGGCATCACAGCTCACAGTAACCTCCAATGCTGCGCTCAAGCGAGTCTCGTACCTCTGCTTCTCAAGTCGCTGGGACTACAGGTGCCTGCCACAACGCCCGGCCATTTTTTGGTTGCAGCCGTCATTGTTGTTTGGCGGGTCCGGCTGGATTTGAACCCGCCAGCTCAGGTGTACGTGGCTGGCTCCTTAGCCCGTTAAGCCACAGGCACTGAGCCAGGATCTAATATTTTCTAATTAATTCAAACATATTTCAGAACGAACTTCCAAAACATTTGAACAAATACAATATTCACCACCACACAAAGTAAAATTTACAATAATATTTGTAAAAAATTCCCACACCATGATTAGGAGAAAAATCCTTCAATCAAAAGTGAGCCAGTTGGGTGGAGGGAAGGTGATTGGTGGGATCACACTTACAGTGCATCTTAGAAGGGTACAAGTGAAATGTACTAAATGTAGAATATCCATACCCAGATGAGAAGGTGGATGTTACTAAATATTCTGAAGACATTAATAAAATGATAAAAAATATCATGGGCCACTTTATATCAATACATTTGACAACGTGGATGAAATGGACAAATTCATTGAAAAACCTAAACTACCAAACTTACTCATGATGAAGGAAAAGATAAACTAGTTGTTTTCTGTATGTTAAGTAAGTTGAATTAGGAGTTAAAATATTTTCCAAATGAAAATTCCAGGCATATATAGTATCATTTATAAATTTTACCAAACATTTAAGGAGAAATAATAATAACAAATATTACTAATACTCTACATAAACCCTTCCCCCAAAATGAAGACAGAATACCTTCCAACTCATGTAATGAAGTCAGCACTACTCTGATAGCACAATGAAAAAGATTATAAGATAATTATGTACCAATATCCTTCATTAACTTAGACTCAATATTTCTTTTTAAAAATCTGGCAAATAAAATAATATAAAAAATGATAATACATGGCCAAGTTGGGTTACCCAGGGAAAGCCAGACTTACTTAACTTTCAAAAATCAACCAAGGTAATTCACTTTTATCTCTAAAAAGACAAGGAAACAATCATATTATCATATCAATAGATTTAGAAATAGTATTTGATAAAATCTAGCATTCATTTCTGATAAAACTTCATAGAAAACTGGGAATAAAAGCAACCATCCCCAACCTGATTAAGAAAATCTATAAAAATTCTACAGCTAATGCCATACTTAATATTCAAAGACTGAATTCTTGCCCCCTGAGATCAAGACAAAAACAAGAATTTAATCCTAAAAACAATGGTTTGTTCTCTGTAAGAAGGGTGAATTCTCAGTCCCTACAATTTTCCTTTACCATGTTAGGGCCCTAATAAAAGATGGAAGATGAGCTGAAAGTCTTTAACTACTGTCAGATTCTCCTCAATCTGTAGAGTCTGCTGAAGCAGCACTCTCCTCATTCTTAGAAGACAGTAACCCAACCCTCCTTGAAGATCATAAAGAGCCTTTATTTGAGCAGGTGCCGTATAAACCATCACTGATGATAGAAGGAGAAATTGAAGGCTTAAATCAGTGACTATCCTAGGGTGAATATACAACAAAGCTCTTGAAAAGCCACCAGCTGAAGTGCTCTGTAGGAAGTTTCTAAAGCACCTTCATTTACCCAAAGGACAGGACATGTCCTGATGGCAGAGGCACCAGGTCACCGAGAATCTCAGTGGTGGCTGTACTCCATAGGTCAGGGGCTGCGAGTAGAAGATTCTGTTATGGAAATGAGTTCTGATAACAACGAGCATGACAAAGTCCCAAAATAATAAAGACTAGGTAGTAATGGCTGGCCATCCAGGGCAGGTGGAAGTCTTTCATTGTCCATTGGACCAAGAAAGGAAAAGGCTGAGTTTGGTTCAAGGATAGTTCCGGATGTCAGTATGAGTCACAACAGACTGCATGTGTTCCATTACCCGACTCTGGACTGAGTGGCCTGGTAAGAGCGTAGTGAGCCAAAACCTTCACAACAAGCAGAGCCCTGGGGTTGTGCCTGGTCATCAAAGTTGTATGGAGGTAGAATTGACCTTAGATGAGAATGTACATTGACACATGCGCAATATCAAATTACCTGGATGGATGGGCAAAGTCCTGGAGAGGGAAAGATTAGAAGATCAAAGGAGACTTGTGAAGAGGCTTGTGGCTAGACAAGGAGTGGACTCAAGGTGTGATGAACTTTGTATCACACATTAGAACCCACCAAACAGTATTTATCCTTTAAGAAACATTAAAGCAAGTATACAGAGTGATTTGGGCTGATGATATCAGCCGGCCTGTCACTGGCCATCCCCATCCTGAATAATGTACATAAGCAGAGTAGCATAGGAGCAGGGATGGAGCCTGGACATGAACCCCAAAGCATGAGCTGACACTGCCCTGGACAGATGTAGTGCATCTATGTGACAAATTCATTTTGTTTTATTCTCTCACCTGGGGTGCTACATAACATCCCTTTGGACTAGAGGTAGAGGTGCCAACTGAAGGTTACAGGAATGGAGAGTGGGAGGTGGAGGGGAGGGATGATGAGAATCAGTTTTGACCTAGAACTATATAGCAAGTGCAGCTGTAACTGTTTCTGTGCATTTTGCCTTGATGAGAGTCTCTTTTTGAACACATTCTTACCCATCTACACCCCACACTCATAATCCCATAAGCAGAGTAATTAACTCTGAACAATTCTAAAGAATACTGTTATATTTTACTGTAAATATATTTATCTGCAAACAGCATATACTAATATTTTAGTGTGCTTTAAAATATAATTCTATAAGTGTCCTTCAGAAATGTAGTTCTATTTCTAAACATTACATGTATCAGACTTAGCCATTGTGATACTTGCACCTCTAGCTCATTTATCTTCTGAGTTGTATAATACTTTAATAGTTTCAGGTTTAAAAATGTATAGACTGATTACACATCCACTCTCCTGCCAATATTTCCAATTTAAAAAAATAATTACAGTGATGTTCTAAATATTTCTGTAAGTATAAGATTTTTTGTTCACTACAGAATATACTCTAGTTTGCAATTGGCTATGCACATCTTATATTTATGGAATATTTCCCAAAATGCTCTTAAAGTCATTGTTCTATTTGACATTTTTATGAACTGTGTACAATAGGTTACATTGGTCCTCATCACCATTTACATTGTATACTGTTAGATTTAAATTTTTTGCCAGTCTGCTGGGTACAAAAAGTTTACTCCTATTGTTTTAATTTGCATTTTTCTGAACTAGAGAAATATTTTCATGTATTTATTGACTATTTGTGCTAACAGTTTGCGACATGCATACAATATTTGGAAGTGATATGTGTTGTAGAAGCCTTTACACAATCAAAGGTTTGTTTCTTTAACTTATTTAACATTTTTTGAGTGCAGATATGATATCATTTTAGTATATAAACAACATTAACCTATTCTTTGTGGTTTATTCTTTGTGTGTTTTGTGAAACCAATTTGTCATTTAGGTTATAAAGACACAAATTACCAATATCAGTAATAAAACAGAGGATATTACTTCAGTCCTGCAGTCACCAAGTTTCAATGAACACTGAAAACAGCTCTACATACAAATTTTCCATCTAAGACTAAATGGACCAATTCCTCAAAAAGTACAAAATGCCACAACTCACATAATAGGAAATAGGTAAGTTGAATAGTCCTATTACTCTTAAAGGATTTTAACCCAAACCTCTTGAGAAAAAAATCTTCAGGTACATATAGTGCTACTGGATCATTTTCCCATACATTCAAAGAAGAATTAATACCAATTCTACAAAATCCAGAAAATAGAAGAGGAAGGAATACTTCCCAACTCATTTTATGAAGCCAATAGTGCTCTGATAACAAAACAAGACAAAGACAGTACAGGAAAGATAAATACAGTCAATAACTCTCACGAGCATAAAGCAAAATTTCTTAGTAAGTTATTAATATTAATAAATAGAATTAACAACATATATAAACAGTTATATGCTATGATCAATTTGATTTTATTCCAGTGATTAAAGGCTGGCTCAATATTTGAAAATCATCAATGTAACATACCATATTAAAAAATTAAAAAGAAAAACCACATGATTGTATCAATTAGTACCAAAAAAAAGCATCTGAAAAATTCAACATTAAAACATACCTCAGAAAATTAGGAATACAGAGGATATTGCTCAACAGGATATCGGTAGAAATCTGAAATCTAATATCATAGTCTCCTTAATCATAGTTTCCTAATATCATAGTTTCCTGGGAAAAACATCAGGATGCCAAGTACTCAAAGTAGTGCTGGAATTTATAGTCAGAGTAATAAGGCAAGAAAAAGAGATAAAAGACATAGAGAGTAGAAACGAACAAACAAAATTATCATCTATAGATGCCATGATTGTCTACAGTCCATTTTACTAGAAAAATCCTAGGAATTTATAGAAATAATGCTCTTTGTGTTATGGATGGTCACAGGAGAGGAGATGACAAAGGGTAACGTGATCTCGGGATATGAAATCAAAAAACAAAATCAAATTCATTTCTCTATACTAGCAATGAAAGCTAAAATTTAAAAACATTACCATTTAAAATTACTAATAAAATAAAATATTTGAGTATTTCATACTGCACAAATAAAATACATGTAGTACTTTTATGGTGTAAACTAACAATATTGATGAAAGAAATAAACAAGTCTTCATAAATGGAAATGTGTAGTATATGTCATGTTTATGAATTACAAGACTCAACAAAGTAAAAATGTCAATTCCCCTCAAACTGACATGTATTTTCAAGGCAATTTCTATGATAATACAAGAATATTTTTTGTAGTTACAACAAGGTTATTCTAAAATACACATGGAATGACAAGGGAACTGGAATAGCTGAAATAATTCTGGGCAGAGAAAAGAATAAAAAGTGAGAACTCATCTATTCAATTTCAGTACCCATTCTATAGATGTAGAAATCAAGCCTGCACAGAAATGGTGGAGAGAGAAACACACAGGTTAGAGAACCAAGAATTAGTGCCACGAAAGTATGACTACCCGATATATGACAAAGGTGAAAAAGTAATTCATTGAATGAAGGGTAGTATTTTCAATAAATGGTGTGGGTCTTATGGATATCCAAGAGCAATAACAATAATAATGGTAATAAATATTCAGCCCTAACCTCACAATTTAAACAAAATTAACTCAAAATTCACCATGTGCAAAATTTTTAGAGCATTGCATAGGAGAAAGTCTTTGAGAATTACAGCTTGGAGAACAATTCTTAGACATGACACCAAAATCACCGTCCATTTTTTTTTAAAAAATTAGGATAGGATAGGACTACATGAAAAGTTAAAAAGCTATTTCACCACAGAAGATATACGAAGGGCAAATAGATGCATGAAAAATGTTTTGTCATCCTTAGCCATAAGATAAGTGCAAATAAGTCAATGATGAAATATCACTACCTACTTATTAGGATGGATCATATCAAAATAAAATATCGAATGCTGTTGATGACATGGAGAAACTGGATCTTTCCTACATTGCTGGTGGAAATTAAAATGGTATAGCTACCATAGGAAATAGTTTGACAGTTTCTTAAACAATTAAACATTTACCATATGCTATGCAATCACATTTCTGGGCATTTATCCCATAGAGATGAAAACTTATGTCTATAAAAATACTTGCATGTTATTGTTCAAAACAGCTTTCCTTACTATAGCCAAAAACTTAAAATAACCAAAATATTCCTCATTAGGTAAATAACTTTCTTTTAAGATAGTGTGTATAAAATAAAATCTTTATCTATAAATAGTGTCATAATAAGTAGGGTAGCACACCAAGGCCCTGAAAGAAGATTACCATACACAAACTCCTGCTCCATCGGGGCCCTAACTGAGCTGTGAGTAATGAGGGAAGCCCTGGGCAAGGCTGCCTATGCTATTTGAATTATCTCTTGACATTTCCTTCAATTCTCTTACCCAGGCTTACATAGATAGTTGAATCTGAATTCCAATAGATGGTATTCCAAAGGTGATCAGTCATTATCATGATTATAGACAAAAATCTGTACAGCTTAATTTAAGTTCATTTATCCACTTATTTCATCAACAGATACAGTGAACAATGGTTAGTGTCTCTACTGCTTAGTTTCAGAGCTTCTCTGCTGGGTAGTGCAGTTACAGAAAATGTAGGGAATGTGCCCCAAAACAAAAGCTAATGATTGCATATGACCCCTCAAAAATAATATTTGATTATTTGAAAAAGCATCATACTGTTTTCCATAAAGTTTGAACCATTTTATATTCCCATCAACAACATAGAAGGATTTAAATTCTCTACATTCTTGACCACATTTTTTGTCTTTTAATTTTTTTCTTATAATAGTCATCCTAGCAGGTATGAGGTGATATTTTAATTTTTATTTGCATTTCTCTGATGTTAGTGATGTTGAACATATTTTTATATATCTTTTGGCCATTTTTATGTTTTATTTAAAGAAATACATAATCAAGTCTTTTGCCCATTTTTAATCCAATCTTTTTTTTTTTTTTTTTTACTGCTATGAGTTGTAGAATTTCTTTATGTATTTTGATGATTAACCCCTCAGGAGATCTATGGTTTCAAAATATGTCCTTTCATTCCACAAGTGGCCTTTTTATTCTGTTGATTGTTTCCATGGACATGCAGGAGACATTTACTTTGATATAATTCCACTTTTCTATTTTTATGGATTTTTTTTTGTGCTTCTGGTGCCATATCAAAAAAATTATTACCAAGATAAATATCAAAAAGATTTTCCTGTTTACTTTCTTCTAGAAGTTTTACTGTTTCAGGTTTCATTTTAAAATCTTTAAGTTTTTAAGTGTGTGTGGTGTAAGATCAGGGTCCAATTACTTCTAGTGCACGTGGATAGTTTTTCCATCTCTATTTGTTGAAAAGACTGTTCTTTCCCCATTGTATGTTTTTGGAACTATTGTAGAAACTCAGTTAACTGTATATGTATGGATTTAATTATGGAATTGTCAGTATTTTTAATATCTTTTAACATCTGATGCAATATTGAGCAATATTATGACTTATTCAGAATAAAGTCTCTAGAGTTAGGCTAGTCAGACAATTTGAATTCTGCCAATTACTAGCACTACAACTTAAGACAACTTATTTAACCTCTTTGTAACCCATGTAAAGAGAATAATAATGATATAGATTAAATGAGGTAACCTTATATAATTTATTGAATATAACTTGCCACCGAGCAAGCATTCTATAGATGGTAACTATTTTAAATGATTTTTCATATTCCCAGAAACTATAATCAATCATTTTCTTTTTCCCTTATAAAAGAAATGTCATTTTTGCCATTTTACTTTCTATGCAGCTACAATAATTCCATTTTATTAACTATAATAATTTCTACTCATTCTAAGCATAACTAGACATGTGTGATCTCCCCAAGAAGACAACAATAACAGCTGTTAACACAGAAACAACGAAGGGTCTTCTTCTGGGAGGTTTGAATGAATCACTTTACCTGCTTAGGCCTCAGTTTCCTTATCTGTGAAACAAAGTTGGTGAGTTGGAGCGTGCTCTCCCTGAAGTCCATAGACGCTGTAAAGCTCAGATAAGACAACTGAAGTAAAATTACTTAGCAATGATATGGTGCTAAGGAATCTGACCTCTGAACATTACTGAGGAAGCTAAAAGTACAATTTCCAAAGAGCTCCTCCAGCTCTACATTCAATGACTCTGTCTCCATTGAGTCCACAGCTAAAGCAAAATGACATCTCACTGGCTATTTCCCCGTCTTGCTAATTTCCTTGATGGATTATTTCTCTGCCTATGACATTCCTTAGTTCAGTGGCAAAGAAACAAACAAACCAAAAACCAGAATCACTTTCTTTAAGGCATGTGTATGATAACGAGGCTAAGGGCATTTTGGCTGAATGAGTTATGGGGTTGATTGGTCTTGGAAATGATGCTTAAAGTCAGCTCTACCACTTCCTTTTTTGGCCATGTATTGAAAACATATGCTTACATGAAGGTTAGTGAAATAAACCAGGCACAGAAATAAAAATATTGCATGATTTCTCTTAGATTCAGAATCTTAACAAAATAAAAAAAAAAAAATCAAACACACAAAGATGAAAAATAAAACAGTACTTACCTAATGGATGGGAAGAGGAAGAAACGGGAAGGTGTAGAATACAAAGAAAAGACATGTAGGGTGACTGAGTCTAGAAATGTAATGTACAAAATGAGGATTATACTTGACAGAGTGGTATGGCATTAGGGACATTTGTTAAATAAATGGATTTCAGCTGATTAGTTAAATAAGTGGATAAATTAAAAAGCAACTGTGTGAGATAATAGATATGGTAATATGTTTTGTTACAGTAACAATTTTACTATAATATCATGTTGTAAACCTCAAATATATACAATGAAATTTATTGTAGAACAAACAAAAAACCCCACGCTTTGGTGTACTCTGTTAATCAAGGTTTAAGAAATCCAGTTCATGGACTTCACCCACTCCAGCCCTCCAGCGACAAGTTCAGGACCCTCCTTGTGACTAATTTTTCCTTCTCGTATCTTCCCTGAAGCATGCATCATTATTTATTGTTTACTCATTTTAATTTGTTAGATAATATCTAAGCATCTTATGGATGAATGGAGTTTAAAATTATTAGATGAACAAGTACAGGCCCACAAGAGGAGAAAAACACAATTAAATTCTTGAAGGGGGGAGGAAGGGGCTCAGTAAGCTCCCACCTAATAGGTACAATGTAGGGGTACAGGGCACACTTACTGTGTGAAGGTCTCAAGTACAACTCAGACTTTTCCCAACAAATGCAAATAACGTCACCTAACTGTAGGTACCCTTACATTAATCTGAAATTTAAAAAGTAAAGATGGTAAAATGAGATACAAAATTGCCTTGTAGAAGGTTGCCACTTTTTAGCTTGTGTTGAATAATAGAAGCTATAACTTCTCCATACCCTGTTATATGCCAAGTTCTTATGTATACAACATCTAACTTGTATCTAACATCTCTAAAGGGTATTTTACAAGTTCAGGGTGAAGTTCAATGAAGTTCAAAAAGCTCTCATTCCTATTCCTTTCTAGGGTTCAGGCTGACAGGGTTCCATATATATGTGGAACTGAGTGAAATAGGGATTAAGTTACCAGTTTTAATAAATACAACATTGGATTTGGAGATTGTGGCATTGTGCTGAGACTAGAAGAAGCTTCATAATTCCTCCCAGATTTAAAAACAGTCTGACCAGCAGTGTGGTCCCTGCCTAACTTAGCTCCTCAGCTGGAAGAAAAAAACTGCATTTGCTTATTGTCAAACTTCCTTGGCATTTAGGCACAAGACGAAGAGACCATAAGAAAGTGTTAAGGTAGAGCCTTTTCAAGTCTGAGGCATCCAGGGATAACATGGTTTCATTAGACAAGCCACGCATCCTCACAGACAAGGAGAAGGAGAGATAAGAGTGACCAGAAGTCATGGCTCCAATCCTTTCTCTTGCCAGATCTGGCGAAGAAGCTGAGACATAACTTCTCCATGGAAATATGAGGAACTGAAGGGATACAGAGTGAGTGGGTAAGTGTTGTTAACAGGCAACATAAACAATTACTATGTGTCAGGGGTGGAAAGTGCTGTATTTGACAGTATTTGTCTCATTTAATTATTCAAACAACATATGAAGAGGACAGCTGGATGACTGCCATTATAAATTCAAAGACATTGTGCTATGGAGAGATGAAGCATTTTAATAGCTGTGGCTCTATCATGTTGGGTGGTATCAGGAAGCAAATTGAAATTTTACCCATTCAAATTTCAGGTTCCAAATACCACCCTGCAGGAGCTCTGTGAATGAGGGTGTCCTACCAGAAGATTGCTCGATTCTCACATGTGGGGCCATCAGGATGGACTGATAGGAATACCTATTGGATTTACTAGACGAATCCGGGTGTGGATTAAAGGAATTGCTTCCAGGAAAATCCAAATAGACACAACCACATTGATAATAGTGGGTTGAGTCTATTTACTTATATTATTTAGTTTTCTTAGAAAGTGATTTATATGTGTATGACATATGAGCACATACCTAATAAAACATGACCCCAGCTCAGTCATAGAAATTTGGTTTGTTATAGTCCCAGCTACTTGGGAAGCTTGAACCCCTGAGTTTGAGGTTGCTGTGAGCTTGGCTGATGCCACGGTACTCTAGAAGCACAGTGAGACTCCATCTCTAAAACAGACAGACTTCGGTCTGTACGTTTATCTGAAATAAGGAAGATCTCTTACAGACTCATTTGTACATATTGCTCGGCTTCTCACTTAGAACTTTTCTTCTTGTCTGGGGGCCTGGCGCTCTGAGGATTTGCTGGGAAATTCACCTCCCTGGTGGACTGACTTCCTGTGGCATACACGGCATTGAATGCAAGGTCTTACCAAAAGGAAAATAAAGATAGAGGAAGAGAGAGGAGGGAATTATTGTCTCATTAAGCAGATGATAATTGCAGTTATTCACCAAGAATTATGAATCATGAATGAGGATTGAAAAGTCAATTGGGAAACAATTTGGCTATAAATACTTATATTAAGCAGTCTAATAAAATCCACTTTGCCTTAGAAACTTCCACTATTGTTTTTATCGAGTGTTTTGTAAAAGTGCAAATCCTGATGAATTATTCCTGTCACTTGCAATCCAGGAGAAAGAGGAAGTGACGTCCTATAATAAGGATATTGATGGCTGCAAGGTCCTCTGATGAGACTAACACCTCCTATAAGTCACTTGCTGAGGGTTTTCAGGTTTCCACACTCAAATCATTATTTCATGTGATGCTTACAATACCATGCGATACGAAGCAAGGCACATCTCTGATTACAAATGTACAGGTAAGGAAATGTAACACAGAAAGGCATAATGACAAGCCCAAGGTCATACAGTTGGTTACTGGAGTAGAACCAAGTTCAGCTTATTTACAATTATGAGCAATTCTTTCCCCTAAATCATATTGAAGCCACTATTCATTTCTGTTGGGAAACTAGCCCCAAACTTCGCAGTGGTTCTTTCCCAGTTCTTGGCAGAGACAGGAGAATAAAGGAAAGTGAAAAGACAGACACAGATTTAAAGTGAAAAGACAGACACAGCATGGGCTGAGGGATCTTTGCTCCTTATTGTGAGGCTTCAGCAAAGACCAAGACTCTGTGTTCACTGCGTATTTATTTCATACATCGAATAGGGGCAGGCCAACATCTTTACATCATAATTCTTGCTGAGCTTGCATTCCCCAATTAAACTATGTTTTAAACTAGTTACATTAATTAGACTGATTTACCTTTTACTATTACTGCTCTAAGTTATTTATGATTTTGATACAAACAGAACACGGGACAGAGACACAGTCCAGAGCCATATATCAAAGAATACCCCAGTTAGGCCGTGCCTACAAATCACAGGAGTGGTAATTAATACTCAAGAAGCTGTGTGCCCAAACAAACTGAAGCTTCTGACCATACCCAGGTGACAGAAGAAAGGAGATATTTTTGTCCTTATCTAATCAGGAGCAACTCTTGCTCTTGTTAACAAGGTACAAACATTCTGAATTCCCGAACTTCCCCAAAGCACTCATTCTTCCTGCCCAGGTTGCCTGCTCAGCCCCAGTGCAGTGGCTCTGGGGGACAGGTGAAGTTTCGACAAGATAGCCTCTAGAGCAGCAGTTCTCAATTTGTGGGTCTTAACCCCTTTGGGGGTCTCCTGCATATCAGATATTTACACTACAATTCATAACAGTAGCAAAATTACAGTTATGTAGTAGCAATGAAAATAATTTTATGGTTGGGGGTCACCACAACATGAGGAACTGTATTAAAGGGTTACAGGGATTAGGAAGGTTGAGAACCTCTACTCTACAGTGTTAAAGGCATGAGGCCTTCAGCTGTGCATTCTCACCAGGCTTAGGGTTTCTCTGACCATCTTCCCTCCTGTCTCTGTTCCCTTTGGCCCATCATCTGCAATCATTTTCTTAATTCTTAATAATTGAATATTGGTTTTAAGCTTATTAAATCATTATTACCAGCAATGCAAGTATATCATGATATGACTCTTCCCTTAAGTGTCCACATCTTAATGTGTACATCTACACATTTCATTGCTTTCCATTTCACATAACTGAAAATTGAAATCAAATTGTTCTGAACAATAACAGGAGTTATTGGTTTATTTAAATAGAGAGTACAAACGTAAGTAGGTAGGTGTGGTGGTTGGTTTGACCTAGTAGCTCAGAAATATCAATCAGGATTCTATCTCTTTGTGACTCTCAACTTCCTGCCATGCCTTTTTTTTTTTTTTTGTGGGGGGGAGGGAGCATGAGGGTCTTAAGAACCAGTCTATATCATAGCATCTCTACCAACCGACTCTGGAAGAAAAAGTGAGTGTCAGCGAGGAGGGGGAAAGAAGAATAATTGAGAGAGAAAGACAGAGAAAGAGAGACTATTACAAACACAAATTATAGGCTTTTGTTTTTTATGGGAATGTAGTTTAAATTCCATTTTCATATTGAATTACTGTGACTAAGACAATATTGTATGGTCATTAGCTTTAATCAGTGGTACGGACTACTTTTTTTAACCGATCACCATGGCAAAAACCTAATACAATTTTATTGCATTAGATTATAGACCATTCTGGAGCCAGGGTAGAGTAAATCCTAGCTAATCCCAAACCAAATAGGTGCTACACAAGAATATGTGATGTTTACTCCCCAAAGGAAAAATCCCAGTGAAGGCAAAAAACGAGAGTGGGTACAACAGGAAAATGTAGTCAATCTCTTCAATAAATGGTACTATGAAAATTGAGTATCAACAGGTAAAAGAATGAAATTTGACCCTTATCTCATACCACATAAAAATCATTTTAAAATAGATCAAAGACTTAAACACAAAACCTGAAACAATAGAACCCTTAGAAGAAAACATGGAATAAAGGCTTCTAGATACTGGATTTGGCAAAGAATATTTTGGAGGCTACAAAAAAAGTGCAGGCAGAGAAAGCAGAAATAAACAAATGGAACTACATCAAACTAAAAAGCTTCGGAACAGTAAAGAAAATGATCAACAAAAGGAAAAAGCAAGCAATGAGATGTGAGAACATCATTGTAGGCCAAAGATCTGATGAGGGGTTAATATCCAAAGCGTGCAAGCAACTCTTACAATTCAACAGCAAAAAACTAATAACCTGACTAATGAACAAAGAGAGGATATGAAAAGACTTTCTTTAAAAAGATGCACAATTGGCCAATAAGTATATGAGAATGTTTTCACCAGCACGAATCATCAGGGAAATGTAAATCAAAACTACTGTGAGATACAATCTCACATCTCCTACAGTGATCATTATTTTCAGAAGAAAAAATAAGTATTAGCAAGGCTGAGAAGAAAGGGAATTCTTTTACACTGTTACCGGGATGTCAATTGTTGCAATCACTATGGAAATCCTTATAGAGGTTCCTCGAAAAAATTTGTGAAAGTCACCATTTGATCCAACAGTATTACTTCTGGGTATATGTCCAAAACAATTGAAATCTTGAAGAGATGTCTGTATTCCCACATTTATTACAACATTATATGCAACAGCCAAGATAGAGAAACAACATTCGGCCTTAAAGAAATCCTGTCATCTGCAATAACATAGGTGAACCTAGAGGACATTACCTCAGTAAAATGAGCCAGGTAAAGATAAATGCTGTTCAATGTCACTTCTTATGTGTACTTAAAATTGGCAAACACGTAGAAGCAGAGTAAAATCGTGGTTGCCAGAGTCTTTGGGGAAGGGAAGTAAAGAGATGTTGGTTAAAGGGCACAAAGTTTCAGTATGCAGGATGAATAAATTCTGGAGACCAGCTGTACTGCAATGTGACCACAGTTAATGATACTTTGCTGCGTATGTGACATTTGTTGAAAGGCCTTATATTTTATATATAAAATATACATATGAATATATTCATCCAATTATATCCATTACCTCAGATATAGTTGCAATTTTATTTGATTTTTTTTTATTTTATTGGGGAGAATAGTTAAGATTTACCCTTTTAGTAAATGTATTGGATTCTTCCTGTATGAGGGGAAATGCAGGGATACTTGCTAGAAACCTCTATCATACATTGTATTATATACTACTGATTTGCCTGCATAGGGGAACTTAAAGGACTCCTTGGAATTTGAAATTAACCCTAGTTTTCACCCATCCAGCTAGCAGCAGGCACAAGATTACACGCAAATAGATTCCTACTTTCTTAGCCAGAATGTAGTTAAGTTTTTACCATAACATTTGGCACGCTACCTAAACAGCGGCTGATGTTTTAGTCAAACAATGCTTCAGGAATGACACCTAATGTTTGTGTTCAAAAATTATTGGCTTCACAATTTGAACATAAGCTCCAATCATACTTCTCAACTTTTCCTATTACTAATAATACTTTGATAAATAGAATGCATATTTTACCCATATATCTCTGGAATAGATGCCTAAAAAGTGGAATCAGCAAGTCAAAGAGGAAATAGATAAGCCATTTGGCTAGATATTGCCAAATTCTCAACCATGTACATTGCACCATTAGAATTATAGAGTACCTGTTACCTTATGACCTCACAAGTGCTTTCAAACTTTGGAATTCTGGACAATGGGCAAGAAATTGCATTTTTCTGAAGTTTTAATTTGCATTTCCTTTATATAAGTGAGGTGAGGCTCAGTTTCATGTGATTAAGAGTCATCAGTTCTTTCCCCATGAACCCTGCTCACTTCTGTAGCCTATCATTCTACAAGGTAATTGAGCTGTTCCTTCCCGTCCCCCCACCCTTCTCCTCCTCCTTTCCTTCTCCCCCCACTCACCTCTTCCACCTCCTCCTTCATCTTCTTCTTTGATAGAATCTCTCATGGGACTATTGGAATTACTGGGCTTAAGAAATCCACCATCCTCAATCTCCTAAATCACTGGGATTACAGGTGAGCCCTCATTCTGGCTTATGCTGTTTTTTAGAAGTTCTCTAAATATTAAATTTTGTTTGTAATAAGAGATGGAAATATCTGGGGGGCTTTTCTCTGGTATCTTTTTTTTTTTTTTTTGCTTTGAATATTATTTATTTCTCTTGGAGATGTTTTCATTCCCATATATTCTAATTTCTATTTTTCTTTTTTTTTACTTAGAAGTTACCTTAAATGAGGTGTTTAGCTGTTGTCTCTCTGGGGAGATGACATTAAACCATGAAATATGAGTGACCTGTAGGTACAGTGACTAATCATGCAGGTTTATAGCACCTCAGGATTTCTCAGGAGTGGGACTTTGAGTGCCAAATCTGGAGAAGTCCCCAGACTCTGCAGTGATTGAGTCATTGTGTCTGAAATGGAAGATGGTCTAACCATCTTGCAAGATCTGTTAAGAATATCTGAGGTTAGAGTGCCATAAGAGCACCAGAGAAGGAGTATAGCAGAAGAAAGTAGCAGTAGCCTAAAAGGGCCAGATTATATAGGCCTGTCCATGGGGAAAGTGGAGATAACTTGCCTTTATTCTAGAACCTTTCAGATATCATGGACAGGCTTTTATGCAAGAGTGCCATGATCCATTCACGTGATCAGCCACTTGTGTTGCCCTCATTGATTGAGTGTTGGCTTCTAGCTCAGTTCTGAATCTTTCCACTTCAATCTCTCTGTATATGAGAACCTTCATCTGTTATACTGACTCTCTTCCTCTCCACTTCAACACACACAGCATCTCTTGCCAGGGCCTGAGCAAAGAGTGATGAAAATCCTTGTTGGGTAAACAAATGGCAGAAGGGTTGAAAAGTGGTTCATGCTTCCTTCACGTCAATTCTGTTTCTCAAGGGAAAGAGCTGATAGGAAGTCTTTTAAAAGGCCAGAAAACCCTCCAACAGAATACACAGCTTTTAAATTTACAGCAGCTCCATTTTTCTATGTCTTTTCTTAAGGTTCAAGGGGAAGTATTTACAAGTTTACCCGATAACTGTGTATTTCCCATTTTGTTGTAAATTTTTAAATTTAAAAGTAAAAAAAAATGGTTTAATTATTACTCCTTCAATTCTTATGTATAAACTTATCATTTCAAAGCTCCTTTTTGATCTATTAACAATAACTGAGGTAGAGTCCATGGCTTTATGAACACTTTCAATTATTTGAAAAGTCACTCAGCCCAGAGCAACTTAAGACTTAAGGTCTTAAATGTGGTGGAAATCCTACTGCCCTCCTCTCATCTTCCACAGGCCTCACTTTGGATAACTTGGAGTGTGAGTGTGAGTAGGATGCACGCTTGATTTTACATCACCACACTCCAACACCTTAGGGTTGATTCTGAAATAGCTTCTTTCCTCCCACCTCTATGATGAGCCCGCCTGCCAATGGCAAGAGAAGGTAGAAAAGCAGGAAAGATATCAGCAAGGAAGGTATCCACAGTCTTAGTCTGAGTCAGGCTCATTCCATTTGCTGATGATGTCATCCACCAACATGGTAATTTCTGCAAATATGTGAGTAGTTTTCATGAGGTAGAAATTAAGTTTCACCCTGGCTCCCTCCCTTGCTAAGCACCCAAAGAAAAGCTGTGTCTCCTTTCAGCAGGTGATTTCCACACACCTGCTTCCCTTGCCTCTTTATGTTCAGTCTCCATCTCCCTGAGAAGCCGAGTGGGCAACCTCGTGGCCCTCTCCTTACTTTATTTGAGATTTTTTTTTATTCCTTTCGAGTGTAGAATTCTTGTATCCCCCGGGCATCTATTTCTTCCCACATCCATCACCCAGGTTTTCCTTTGCAGAATGACCCACATACACAGATACACACACATTATCGTGTAGCACCTATGTGCTTTGAGTTTGACTTTGGCTTGCATTTACTCCATCTTAGCTCTGGAACAGGGCTCTAATTGTTCCAAGGCAATCCACCTTAATATAACTCTTTACCAAGGGACTATGGTTACATGTGAATCCCATTTTCTTCCTAAATATACAACCCAAATTCCAAATTGCTTTGCCGATCAGGGAAATTATGCCTGCAAAAATCTCCAGGTGAGAAGCAGATTTTGTCTCTTTTGGAGCTCTCCCCAAGCCTCGGTGAACAAATGCCAAGCTCGGCCAAGAAATTAAGATTCATTTCCATTCCTTTCCATGCCTGAAGATTCCAAAGTTGAGCAATCTAGCAGAAAGGGAATGAGAGACTAGTGTGTCCTTTTTGTAGATACCTCAAGCTCTACTCATTTGTAGAGTACGGATCTCCCACTCAGTTTTGTATCAAGGGAAGCACCCACACCCTCCATGGATAAGAAAAGCATTATACGTTCTCTCTCCTCTCCACGAATTGGGAGCAGGTATGTACTAAGGAGAGATGAGAAGAAATGGAACAAGGATAGAAGGAGATAATGTGAAGGGAGGCACTAACAAAGATGCTACTGTGGCAGAATATTCATAATGTTCATTCATAACATTATGCTTGTTCTTTCTTTTATTAATAGATTGCCTCCAGCTTCACACATACTCATCCACGCCTCTTTATGAGTCTATGTAATCCATGTCCTGCTGTGTCATATGGTACATGTCTGCTTAATTTGACTAAGTATTGTCATCTTTTTGCACTTCAAAATAACACAGTGGTCTACACTGTCATGCCAATGAATTATAGAGTCTCTACTCCCCCCCCAAAAAAATCCCCTTTATAACTGATTTGCTATAACTATATCAAGGGAACATTCAGAAGACTGGATGTAATTCATGCAAATTTTATGTATAGTCTCAGAAGTGTCTGAGAAGAAGCTAGGATAAAAATAGCTACAAGGTGTATAAATCGGTACCCAGAGGATATTAGCATTGTTAAGGAGGATGATACAAATCGAATAGGTGAATTAATACTATATAAAGGAACTAATTCTTTCACTGTCACTTTTTTAATTTTCAAAAAATGTTATTATACATAGAACATGATCTATAGGATACACATGGATCTCTTACTATTTTTTTTCTTTTTTTGCAGTTTTTGGCCGGGGCTGGGTTTGAACCCACCACCTCCAGTATATGGTGCCAGCACCCTACTCCTTTGAGCCACAGGCACCGCCCCATAGATCTTTTACTCTTAAAACTATGTTCTGATTATCATAATATATCCAAACTATGTTCTGATATCAATAATATATTATTATTACAGATATTCAGAAACTATAGGAAGGCACAACAATAAAAAATAAAATTTTACAGCATTTTTCTTATTCAGAAGAGTCTGTTTTATAAATTTAAAATATGCTTGATATTTTTATGAACTATTAAACTTTCTATACTTTATCTAAAATGCAGTTCATATGTAATCCTGCACAATTGAAAAAATTCCCTCCAACATCATGTTTAAGGGCTAGTTTGTTACGTTGTATGGATAATCTCAATGTCACTCTTGAATTTATAATTTTCAGTTATGATGATAATAAATCCCTATAAATCTATAATTTGTTATCTAAATGTAAAAATAAATACAAGAGACTTTTACCTTTCATATCACTGCCTAAAATCTCCATTGATTTAGAAATAGAGATGACTTGAGTTATTTTTTCAAAAAAAAAAATATATGTTTTTTTGTTTGGGATTCATTGAGGGTACAAAGAATTAGGTTACACTGATTACATTTGTTAGATAAAGTCCCCCTTAAAATTGAGTTTTTAATCAACCTGCTTTCTAGCAGTCCAGCTTGAGTAATAATTGATACCTAGGTGGAATTTTTCATTCATTTTCTCTAAAGAAAACATAATTGAAAATGAAAGATCAAAAACTTATAATGGAGTTAGGGGATGAGCCCCTAAATTTCACCATATGGCATTGTTAACAAAACTGTTACTAAGGGGGTGGGGTTGGGAAACAGTTGAAAAATAGACTAGAGGGAGGCACCTGTGGCTCAAAGGAGTAGGGCACCGGCCCAATATAACGGGGTGGTGAGTTCAAACCCAGCCCTGGCCAAAAACCGCAAAGAAAAAAAAAAAGACTAGAACACAAAATTTCCCTTTGGAATTGAAAAGAGATGAGAGATGTCAGCTTGTTTCTATCTAAACTTCCTACTGAGAAAAATGGAAAGAATTACACACATTTCAAAAAAGTCTTTTGGAAGTCATAAAAGAGCTTCCAAAGAAGTGAAAAATTTTAGGGCCAACATTCCAGAAAGTGGGGAAGCCCAAAATGAAGAGCCTAACATCTGGTACTGCATTTCTTTTTAAGGCAGTTACTGCTTTAAAAATAGCAACTAAGAAACTACCATACAAATCTGAGCATAAAGTGGGAGCTGAGAATATTGCCAGGCTCACAGGCCTGGAGGTAAAAATGGAGTTCAGAAGCCATCAAAAAAGAGGGGCTCCTACTCACAAAGGAGATTTAATCTGGACCTTACAGGTCACGTTGTAAACATAACTATTAACCAGACATAGCCCAAGGTCTGACAAAGACAAGTTCAGTTTTGAAGCAGCTCAAATCATGATTGGACCAACGCTCCTCACCTAACAAGGGTCCTCCTTGGACTTTCATTTCTAAACCGTGTATGCAGGATGTCTAGAATTCATTTAAAGAAACAACAAATTGTATCAGTCAAGGAAAGTTCATTGAGGAAAGAGAAACTGAACAACGTATTTCACTAGAAATAATTTAATAGAAAGAATTTTTCAATGAAATTTGAAGACCTGAGAAGGCTGAAATGTTGCAAAGATAGCAAATGCAGAAGCAGCAGCTACTTCACTTACAAATGGGGGTCAAAGGAAAAGAGGTTGGACATATTTAAACAAAGATTGGAGGAGAAAACCCTCCAGAGGCGAAAACCAAGACATTCAGAGAATTGGTGTTTCCGAGGCTTTTATTTTTTTTAACAGTTTCATTGTGTCACCCTGGGTGGGTAGAGTGCCAGGGCACCATCATAGCTCACAGCACTCTTGGGCTAAAGCAATCCTTTTGCTTTAGCCTCCCGAGTAGCTAGGACTACAGCGACCCACCATAATGCCCCACTACTTTTTCTATTTTTAGTAGAGACAGGATCTTACTCTTGTTTCAGGCTGGTCTTGAACTCTTGAGCTCAATCAATCCACCCACATCAGCCTCCCAGAATACTAGGATTACAGGCATCAGCCATTGTGCCCAGCCATGTCCTAGTTCAAAAGAGAATATTTAAGGAGTTGAGACCCAGAGTTCTCCAGGAAGTAATGCTGTCTGGTTGATGCTGGAGTTCTGGGCAGTCACATTAAGGCTGGCTCTGTGTTGCACAAAGAACTGGAAACTGGAAACTACAGCCACCACTAAAACAAACATTTACTCTGGAGTGGAGAAACATTCATAAGATGATACTTATGACAATAGGGAGGAAATAGAGGAACATCCTTTTTTTCTCCTCTACCATTCAGTCTCCCTTTAGTGGCCTTTTGTTGACCAAGCCCAGTAGGAAGCCAGTGGGAAAACCAGAAATGATTCTGCAGTTTGTTACCCTGGAACAGAAGAAGGGTGGGTTTGAGGCTGAGAAATTATACCTCAATAACTGCCATAGCAAACATGGAAAAGAACATGATTGACCAAAAACAAGTGAAAATGCAGAGAGTAGAACAGAATCAGAGCAGATACAAGTATTGGAGTTGTCTAGTAATTATTTTAAAATGACTGTGATAAGTATGTTTAAGAAATTAAATGATGAGATGGTAAGAACTTTGTCAAAGAACTGACAACCACAAAGTCAGTCAAAGGAAGCCAAAAAGTATGATAAGTGAAATTTAAACTCAAGGTAATTTCAGCTTCTGATTAGGAATAGAAAGCTGTGAAAGACATTCATGTCCTTGAGCTCTTGAGAAATCAATCAAAAAAACAAACAAACAAATCACAGTTGCCTTATAGCCATTGAATACCTAAGGGCAAAAGAATTCTAAAGCACTAAACACTACAGGAATGAAACCTTCCCAGGAGAGGACATTTTCACATGGGAAGATAGTTGCTGAGGCTGGGGGAAGAGCAGGAGAAAGTCAAGTGCACAACCAACTTTTGATAGACATGTGTCTGCAGAATTTAAATCTGGAGCATCCTCAGATATAGACATTGCTCTCTTCCAAGTAATTCTCCTACAAGGGATATAGTCCTGGTAAGGAGGTGATTTTTTTCTACCTAGTTTAATAAAGCAAACATAACTCTGATAGGGAAAATCTGACAAGAAAGAAAACCATTAATAAAATATTAGCAAATCAAATCCTATAATATTACATATACCAAAAAGATACTAAATCATGAAAATGTTAGTCTAATCCAATGAATGTAAATTTACTTGAACATTCAAGAATCCAACAGTGTTATTATTAATCACAATAAAAGATTAAAGGAAAAAATCATATGATCATTTCACTCTATGCAAAATAAAACATTTGGCAAAATTCAACACCTACTCAAGATAAAATTTCTCAACGATCTAGGAATAAAAGGAGACTATCTCAACCTAATAAAGCATAATTTTTAAAATATAGAAATGAAGACTTAGAGACATAATATTAAATATACATTCATGTATATATAAATTTACATATCTATAGAAGAAATAAAGTGTATAAAGATTGGACCTGAAGATATAAATCTCTCATTCACACACATGATTGTATATATTAAAAATCCAAATGAATATGTAGATATAAACTATTAGAAATGATAAAAGAATTTACCAATACTTTTCTGGAGTTAAGATTATTTTACAAATACCAACTTCATTTCTATGTAACAGCAATATGATATTAGAATATAAAATCTTTAAAAATGGCACTAATTTACAATGGCATATAACATGTAATAATTAGGAATAAATCTACCACAAGGAAAGGAAGACCTCTGTACAGAAAACTATAAAGTATTGAGAGCAATTGAAAATCTAAAATAATGATTATTACATTTATGAGGCAGAAGATTCACTCTTAGCAAATCATAGTTTATTTCCAAAATGGATCTGTAGATTAAATACAGCACTGATGAATCTTCCAGGAGTATTTATTTTTAGAAACTTAAAATCTAATTCTAACTTTTACATGGAAATGCTAAGAATCAAAAATAGCCAGGACCATCTTAACATCACAAAACCTTCTGGAACAGACTGTGTGCAATAAGTGTTCGATCATTTGGTGTACTGATATATAAATACAAATAGACCAAAACTCTTTTTTTCTAATCTAAAAGACTAAAACCAAAACCAAAATCAAAACAAAACAAGACAAAACATACATATATGTGTATATGGACGTCTGTCACAAAGGTCAAAAAATGACTTTGGAGAACAGCGATGACCAGGCAATCTTTTCAATAACTTGTTCTGGCTCAATTGGATATCTAATGCGAAAAAACATGAGTTTGGCTTCTATCCACAACGTACACAAAAACACAAATCCAGATGAATTGTGTATCAAACATGAAAGGCAAAAGTACAAAAACTCAAGAAGTTAACAAAGGAGAAGATATTTATAACCTTGCAACAGGCAAATATTTCTTAAACAGGACACCCAAAGCTCTAGCTATAAGTGAAAAATTTAATTAACCAAACTTCATTTCATTTAGTAACTTATATTAAACAGGAAAAAATCCATAACAGAGCAAAAGGTAACTTGCTGAGTAGTAGCATCTGTCTGCAATATTTAACTGCACAGCTTCTATTCAGAATACATATAGAACTTATATATAGCAAAAGGATAAATATAAACAACACAACAGGAATTGAAGCCCCTCACAAAAAAGATAATCGATACTGAGCATACAAAGATATTGTCAACTTTATTATTTGTCATCAGGGACATACAAACTGAGGCCACAAGATGCAAGTGCACATCTATTTACAATGATTAAAATAAAAAAACATGATATTAGCAAGTGTTGGTGAAAATTTGAAGCAACTAAAATTCTCGAATACTGCTCATATAAATTCAGACTGGTACAAACGCTTTATGTGATATTGGGCACTGTGCTCCAAATGTGCACATATGCAAATATAAATGAATGTACAAGCAATCCAATTCCTAGGTATAAATATCCATTATAAGTGTATACAT
This sequence comes from Perodicticus potto, assembly GCA_963574655.1. Lineage (NCBI taxonomy): Eukaryota > Metazoa > Chordata > Mammalia > Primates > Lorisidae > Perodicticus > Perodicticus potto. Next base: position 24,908 of record CAUYRH010136521.1, on the reverse strand, counting down.
TGTGTGCACCAAAAGACATGAACAAGGGTGAAAACATTTTCAACAGTCAAAAATGAAAACAGAATACGAATCAACACAGCAAATGCATACAATTTTTGTACATTTATGTAAAGAAACAAATTACATTATTAATCAATTAAAATGAACTATAGATGTGCCAATAAAATGGTTAAATTTCAAAAGCATAATGTTGAATGAAAGAAGTTAAAGACAAATAATATGGACTGTGTTGATTTCATTTATATAATGTTGAAAAACAGGCAAACGAGAAAGAGTCAGAAGTAGGGAAAGAAGGTAGAAAAAAGCATGACTGGACTCTATAATGTGCCCAATATTCTACTTCTTCACCTGGGTGGGAGTGACATGGATGTGCAGATTTGTGAAAATTCAGTTAACTGAACGCTAATGATGTGTGCTATTTTCTACGTGTATGTCTTATTTCAACAAAAAAGCTTACTGAATAGGAAGCCAGAGAGTTTGAATTGTTTTTTCTTCTTCTTTTTTTTAATAGAGACAGAGTCTCACTTTATCACCCTCGGTAGAGTGCTGTGGCATCATACAGCTCACAGCAACCTCCAACTCCTGGACTTAGGTGATTCTCTTGCCTCAGCCTCCCGAGTAGCTGGGACTACAGGCGCCCACCACAATGCCCAGCTATTTTTCTGTTTTGCAGTTCGGCCGAGGCCGGGTTTGAACCTGCCACCTTTGGTATGTGGGGCTGGCGCCCTACTCAATGAGCCACAGGCACTGCCCTGAATTGTTTTTCTTAATTGTGCTAGTTTCCTTCTTGCTTAATAAATTAGGTAGAAATGTCTTATCCTAGTATTCAAAGCAGAATCAGTTACCATTTCCTGCCTTTGTGGTGATTGATAGGTTGGGATTACAGTAGAACTTCTGTAAATTGACCACCCAAGGGACTGTAGCAAACTGGTTAACATGTGGAAATGGTCAATATAAGGAACCAGGCCTACTAAATTGATACGTACATGTGATGCATGTTCAGTCTATGAAAATTAGGTCAACTTAAAGAGTTGGTCAGTGTAGAGAGATGGCCATCTATGGAGGTTGTAGTGTATATAACAGGTTAGGTTTTATAATAGTTTGCTTACTATGCATACGAGAACCTTTCAAGAAAACTCCACCCATGCTATGCTTCCCATCAGGGAACAGCTTGTAGCAGCAATATGGTTCCTAACTACAATTCTGTTCATGCTCTTTGCCCTTAGCCACTTTCTTGCCACCTATTTTTATCCTTGCCACACCCGACAACGGCATATTTTTCATAAAGTTATTCCCCGCCACTACCCACCTTCCTATAATGCTGAAACCAGATTTCATCTCTCGTCCTCCATGTTGCCATGACATCATATGGCTTTTGACACATTTTGCTTAGATCACCAAGCATTTGTAGAATGCTTCATGTCTCCTATTCAAGATACTGAAGCAATAAGTGTATTGATCTCTGTCAAACTTCTCTCGTTTATTTTTATTGTCAAGCACAATTTTTGGCACAAGTAACCATTTGGTAAATATTTGAACTGAGTACCAAGTTTTGAAACAGAATATAATTTAAATTTGTAGACATGTCACAAGGGAAGTGGAGAAAAAGAGTTGACATTTTCGAGGACCTACAAAATATCTGGCCCTGGGCAAGGTCATGGTGTACCTTGTGTGCTTTGGAGTTTTATGAGAATTGAATGAAAATTTATTTCCCACATCTGAGTCTATAGAGGAGTGTAAACAATAGCAATGTACTTAAGTTCTAACATGCTTTACAGTTTCTTCTATGTCTGTGATAAATGCTCATTGTTCTTGTACTACTCTCTGTATCTCTTAATGACAGCATGGTACAAATGGCCTCAACATAAGCTTTTGAGAATTTTCTTCGTTTGAGTGCAAAACTAGACTTAGGCTGTTGGTGTTACCTCTCTGTACCTCTACTTCTGCATATCTAAACAATTTCCATCATAGAGTAATAGGAAAAATAGAGATAACATGTGAAATGTTTTCTACAGTGCGTTGCACCTCACATATACTCAAATATGCTTCTTGTTGTTATTATTATTTCAAGTAAAGCAGTGAGGACACTAACGATGTGGTCTGCAGCAAGATATGTGACCCTTCACGATATTAATTTCCACATTAGTAAAGAGAGCATCTTGGCTTTGACTTCCCAAGGCTTACCTAGAACTATAGTTCATGCATATGAATGTTTATACACGCAGGTGTACATGTACACGCGTCATCCATCTTTATCTGAAATGATACAAGGTAGGTTTCTGTTTTGCTTTTTCATTTTCATGTATCTTCAATGTACTTTTTCAGTATGGACCCGACATAGTAAAACTCCAGTGTACAAGATCTAGACAGCCATTCAGATTGATTTGGAGACTGGCAAGATTACTGATTTCATCAAGTTTGACACGGGTAACCTGTGTATGGTGACTGGAGGTGCTAACCTGGGAAGAATTGGTGTGATCATCAACAGAGAAAGACATCCTGGGTCTTTTGATGTAGTTCATGTGAAAGATGCCAATGGCAACAGCTTTGCCACTCGCCTCTCCAACATTTTTTTTATTGGCAAAGGTAACAAACCATGGATTTCTCTTCCCCGAGGAAAAGGTATCTGCCTCACCATTGTTGAAGAGAGGGACAAGAGACTGGCGGCCAAACAGAGCAGCGGGTGAATGGTCTCTACACTTGGTGACATGTTTAAAAAAGTCTTTGCTCAATTAAAAACAGTTCTTTGTGCTTTGCTTAATTAAAGATAGGTCTGTGTTTAATTAAAGATAATACAGCATGGAAAAAAAATAAAAATGACCATTTTTTCCCATCTTAAAAAGAACTATACAATAAATGGATGTGAAACTTGGCAAGCTGTTAGCTCCCTGTAACAAAAACATTCATGGGAAAACATGAGAAATCAATCCCTCCACTAGCAGGACAGGGCAACTGGCTAGTGTGATATATACAAAAATATCCTGGCAAATTCAAACCTGATGGTACATTTCCACTAACAGCTGGAAAAGGAGAGGTCAGGGTAACGTCACTGTCTTCAGGACTACAAGAGAAGAGACCCTGCTATTCAGAAAAAATACTCACGAAATGGATAGTAAATGCCAAGTTAGGTTAGTGTCTATACTTCCACTGATAAGCAATTTTCTGGGGTTTTTTTGTTTTGTTTTTTGTAGAGACAGAGTCTCACTATGTCACCCTGGATAGAGTGCCGTGGCGTCACAGCTTGCAGCAACCTCCAACTCCTGGGCTTAGGTGAGTCTCTTGCCTCAGCCTCCCGAGTAGCTGGGACTACAGGCGCCCGCCACAACGCCCGGCTATTTTTCTGTTTTGCAGTTCGGCCGAGGCAGGGTTTGAACCTGCCACCCTTGGTATATGGGGCCGGCACCCTACTCGATAAGCCACAGGCGCCGCCCACAATTTTCTGTTTTACAAAACCAATATTCTGATTCCTCTCAAATTTGGCCGTAGAAGACATCCTATGAGCCCAGGCACGGTGGCTCACACCTGTAATCCTAGCACTCTGGGAGACCAAGGTAGGTGGATTGTCTGAGCTCACAAGTTCAAGGCCAGCCTGAGCAACAGCAGATCCAATCTCTAAAAAATAGCCAGGCATTGTGCCTGCAGTCCCAGCTACTTGGGAGGCTCAGGCAAGAGGACTGCTTGAGTCTAAGAGTTTGAAGTTGCACGGTGGCTCACACCTGTAATCCTAGCACTCTGGGAGACCAAGGCAGGTGGATTGTCTGAGCTCACAAGTTCAAGGCCAGCCTGAGCAACAGCAGATCCAATCTCTAAAAAATAGCCAGGCATTGTGCCTGCAGTCCCAGCTACTTGGGAGGCTCAGGCAAGAGGACTGCTTGAGTCCAAGAGTTTGAAGTTGCTATAAGCTATGACACCACAGCACTCTACTCAGGGTGACAGTGAGATTTTGTCTCAAAAAAAAATAATAAATCAATAAGGGGGCGGCGCTGGCCCCATGCCGAAGATGGCGGGTTCAAACCCAACCCGGCCAAAAACTGCAAAAAAAAAAAAAAAAAAAAATCAATCAATCAATGAAGACTCATCCTATGAATAAAATGGTCCAAGTAAATGAGTAACATAGTTTTTTTTACCAAATTTGTCACCTTTTCTAAAGTGTATTAACTCAACAGAGCCTAATCTCTTCCAGAAATAAAACAGACGAAGCTCACACATCTCTTCCCCAAAACACAGTCACAGGAAGAAGCCAAAATGTGCAAGGTGAGCTGTAAATACAAACCCCAGACCACAAAGACACCAAGATAGTCACTCTACGCAACCCAGTCTAAAAGACCATCCAACTTGACCTAACTTAGCCTCACTTTATTGGCAGTATTATCAGCAACCTCTATTAAAAATATTCAAACATAGGGTCTGCTGAAATACTCATACACAAAACAGACTAACCATTTTCATTTCCTGTTTGTGACTCACAAACTGTTACAATCCAACAAAAGAATGCACGCCTGTTCTGCTCTCTCAACACTGTAGTTGCACTTTCATTATGCTGCAGCCTTTTTACCTGAGCCACCTTCAGAACCATCATGATCTAACACCACTGATAAATGCCAGAAGGCGGAAGAGTCTACAGACAAATAAATCCCAGGTCTTCCACTTTTAAGGAATGACTATTAACCTTATTAAAGGGGTTACCCTCTCTGAGCCAGTGTTCTCATCTAACTAGGATAGAGATAACAAATACCTATTTATCAGTACCTAGTATGCATATAATAGTAGCTACTACTAGTTATTAAAAGTTGTTAAAATATTTGCTGTACTATAACATCAACTACTTTAGAATATAAACAAAACTCAAAGACATTTAAAAAACCTAAATAAAATCATTTCAGGCAAAGACTATCAACTGGTATAAAACACCATAAACACTTCAACAGTGACAAGGCAAGGAACTATTAATTCAAAGAAAGAATTCATCCTTGAATGGTCATTCTCATCCAGTGACCCAACATTATTAGCCATGTTAACCAGATGTGACTTTAAATGAGGCACACCATTTGACAGGTAGATACCAAACATTTAATTTCCAGTTTACAAGTAATAAAAGGAACAAAAGAAAAGCTAAGGGCGGTGCATGCGGCTCAAAGGAGTAGGGCGCCAGCCCCATATGCCAGAGGTGGCGGGTTCAAACCCAGTCCCGGCCAAAAACTGCAAAAAGAAAGAAAAAAAGAAAAGCTAAAAGACACCATGAGAAAGCAAGTATACACAGCGAGAAGGGGCACATTCTACATGAAAAAAGGCCCTATGTTTTCCATGCCTTAGATTCCCCCATCTGTAAAAAGTGGGGATAATAGAACTGATACAGTCTAAAATAGTTACGAAAGCCAGGCGCAGTGACTCATACCTGTAATCCCAGCACTCTGGGAGGCCAAGGCAGGTGGATCACCTGAACTCAGGAGTTGGAGAGCAGCCTCAGCCAGAGAGACCCCGTCTCTAAAACAGCCAGGCACTGTGGCAGGTGCCTGTAATCCCAGCTACTTGGGAGGCTGAGGCATGAGTGTAGGAGTCTGAGGTTGCTATGACTATGACACCACAGCATTCTACCAGGGGTGAAAAAGTGAGACTGTGTCTCAAAAAAAATAATAAAAAAATAAAATGGTTTTATTTTACTACTTGAAGACTCAAGTGAGTTTAATTCACGTGGCTCTTAAACGTAGAGTACAGCTACCAACAGGCAAGATATCTACCCTCAACAAAGCCCGAGTCTGCATCCACATACCCTCAGAGAATGAAACCAGGAATCTCCCAAAAGTAATAAAAACCTTCTCTAGTAAAGCAGCACAACTCAACAGCTAAGGAGATTTACAAGGAACAAAGTACATTAACATGACCAGCACAGAGGGTCAAGAAAAGCTGGCCAGCGTACTTAAGACACCCCACAGCTGCTCAAATCCATCAGCATCTGTAATACAATCCAATCTCACTCTCATTATTGGCTTAAGGCAGCAATGCCCAATAGAAATACAAGGTAAATCACATGTATGAATTTCAATTTTTCTAGTATTCACATTATGCAAGTCAAAAAGGAACAGGTAAAATTAACTTTATTACTTGTTTAGACCAACATATTCAGTAATTGTAACACATGATCAACATCAAAAACAGACATTTTACATTCTTCATACTGTTTGAAATCCAGCATATATATATTTCATAAACCTCAATTCAAACTAGCCAAGTTTCACAAGCTCAATAGCCACATGCAGGTAGTGTTTACCCAACCAGACGACATAGATCTAAAGTAATTATTATTTTAAGGGAGAGGGTCTACAAAGACTTTTGTAAACAGCAAGACTTTACCATACTTTCCCAACAAGGGCATATATTCTAAATCTGGAAGGAAAGTATTCTGTAGTAGTTCACCAAGGGTCAATAAAAGCAAAAATGAAATAATTGTCCAGTCAAGATCACCAATGCTACCATTTACTTTTTCCTTGGCCACTTACTACACCTTGTTAATGAAGGCCAATTCTGAGTGGTGCTCGTGACTGATTCAGTGACTGAATCTCTCACTTGTTACTGCACTGTTATCACAGGTTAATAAATTGGTATCCTGGATTATTTATCATTTCCGTTTTTAAGTTAAGCTTCTGTAATAGGTCCTCCAAAGACCTATCAATTCTCAAAACAGAACAAACCCAAATGTTAGAACCTGAGACACTAAGAAAGAATACCTGATACCAGGCAGGCACACCTTCAAACTCAGTGTTGGGGGAATGTGAGACGACAGGGGCTGCTCAGAAAGGATGAGCCAAGTCTTGGTCTGCATCAGTAATTTACTGGAGTCATGGAACTCTTTAAACATCTAAAGGAAATTAAGGGTCTTCCCCCGGCAGTACACGTGCAAATTCACACTCATTCTCAGGAGTTCTACCTACGGATTCCACATTAGGAATCCTGACTTAAATACAGCTACACATTGACAGAATTTAATTGATTAGAATTTAATTCTAATTTCTAAATTGTATTAAAATAAAAATTCCCCTTTTCCAGGCACAAACAGACTGCCTTTTTCGGGACACATCTTTTGGGCCCTAATAAGATCATGAACAAAGCAGCCTGTGATGGTTTTTTGGGTGGTTCCACCTTGGGTACAAGCACACACCCTAATCCCTTCTCAGGGACAAAGACTGTAAAGAACCAACTGCCAGCCGTGTGTGATCCTCCAGACCAAGACCTCTAGATGAAAGAGCCCATGTGGACACTCCTAAGGAGTTCTTCAGTTCATTCCCCCTTCCAGAAGCTCTGGTGCGTTTTACTGATTCTGTATTCCTTTCTAACTTCTAATAAAAGTCCTATCTTACCAATAAAAATAAAATAAAAACAAAAATGAACTTCCTTATAGTGGTCATTTATTGAAAATGGTAGAGAAGTTTCCATGTCTTACCAACCTGAATGAGTACGCATATGTCTAGTTAGATGAGTCTTCTGAGAACTTGAGTAAGGACAAAGTTCACATTTATATGGGCGTTCTCCTGCAAAATTATAATGAATAGTATTTAAATGTAACAAAGTAAGCGAAATACAATTCTCAATAATAAAGTAACAATATGCAGTACTGGGCACTTTTTAAGAAGGACTTTTTTCCTATTCTACAAAAAGATACATTATCATGTGTTAAAAATCTACCCAAACTTTCTGATGCTATCGTTTGGATAATTTTTGATCCTTGTAAATGAAAAATCTACCCTTTGAAATTGTTAGCTTAAAGCAACAACCCTTTGAGTGGGGATATTGTTGCTTTAAGCCAAAAATTCAAGTGGTAGATATATACCACCTATAAAATAGGTCATCAAGTATTAAATTACAAAAGCTTGGCTCAGCACCCATAGCTCAGTAGTTAGGGTGTGGGCCACACACACTGGGGCTGGTGGATTTGAACCCGGCCTGGGCCTGCTAAACAATAATGACAACTATAACAAAAAATATAGCCAGGCGTTGTGGCAGGCGCCTGTGTCCCAGATACTTGGGAGGCTGAGGCAAGACAATCATGTACGGCTGCTGTGAGCTCTGACACCATAGCACTCTACCCAGGGCAACATAGTGAGACTTTGTCTCAAAAATACAGAAAGAAAGAAAGAAAGAAAGAAAAGCTATAGGGACTAAGAACAACTGAAGTGAAGATGAAAGGCCAATGATTTAGTATTACAGAGCTTATGACTCAAAGGCAGGACATGTTTATTCTTTTCAGATATGGACTGGCAACCACAAAATGGCTTTTAACAAAAGGTAGACTATTTTCAGAGTTTCTGCACACAAAATAATTATGACCTTGGAAAAGTTACTTAAACACCCACTTTTCTCAACTATAAAATAACAGTACCTTCATTTCCTATAATGAATTGTGATAATTTAGATAATATATGCAGAGCATTTAACATTTTGCCTGGCACACAGTAAAGCCCTCAATAAATAGCAACTATTAATTTTGCCTGCACAAGAAGATACAGTAACACATTTGTCTAATAAAATGGGAAAAGATGGTATGAAAAAAATGATAATGAGTAAGAACTGTGTTCCTAGTAACTCTGCTATAATTAGCTGTCATCTAGGGATTAGCTATAAAGAGCTGGTTGCAATAGAATGCCTAGCTTGTAACCTGGAAGAATTAAGATAGTTTAAAAATGTTAATATACTTCAGTTTAAAAAAAGATATACAAATAGACAACATGCACATGAAAGATGCACATTATCGGCTCGGCGCCTGTGGCTCAACGGGCTAAGGCGCCAGCCACGTACACCTAAGCTGGCGGGTTCAAATCCAGCCCGGGCCCGCCAAACAACAATGACGGCTGCAACCAAAAAAATGGCCAGGCGTTGTGGCGGGTGCCTGTCGTCCCAGCTACTTGAGAGGCGGAGGCAGGAGACTCGCTTGAGCCCAGGAATTGGAGGTTGCTGTGAGCTGTGATGCCACAGCACTCTATCCAGGGTGACAGCTTGAGGCTCTGTCTCAAAAAAATAAATAAATAAATAAGTAAATAAAGTATTTTCTGATTTCCTTCCATATTTCCCATTTGACTTATGGGTCTTTATGAATTAAATATACATATATATATTTTGGAGACTTGCAGACCCTCTATTTGGAATCCTGGCTCAGTGGTCCCTGAGCTTTTTTTCTTTTTTTAAATGGCTTTATTGTGATATAATTCACATATTAGCTTCTCTCAGTCTCCACTTCTCCCTTGTTAGGATAAAGTTTTTAGAATAATGATAACATGTGAAATTACCTAGAATAATACTTAAGTTCTTAAGAGTTCTGTTTTGGGTCCAGGCTGATGGCTCATGCCTGTAATCCTAGCGCTCTGGGAGGCTGAGGCCAGTGGATTGCTTGAACTCAGGATTTCGAGACCAGCCTGAACAAAAGCAAGACCCCGTCTCTAAAAATAGCTGGGCATTGTGGCAGGTGCCCATAGTCCCAGCTACACATGATGCTGAGGCAAGAGAATGGCTTGAGCCTAAGAGTTTGAGGTTGCTGTGAGCTATGACACCACGGCACTCTACCCAGAGTGACAAAGTGAGACTCTGTCTCAAAACAAAAAAGAAAGAAAGAAAGAAAAGAATTCTGTTGTTCTGTGTTTTCTTTATTTCTTTCCTTCCTTTTTTTTTTTGAGACAGAGCCTCAAGCTGTCACTCTGGATAGAGTGCTGTATTATCACATCTCACAGCAACCTCCAATTCCTGGGCTCAAGGGAGTCTCCTGCCTCCGCCTCCCAAGTCGCTGGGACTACAGGTGTCCACCACAGCGCCCAGCTTTTTTTTTTTTGGCTACAGCTTTTTTATTGGTTGTTTGGTGGGCCCGGGCTGGATTCGAACCTGCCAGCTCAGGTGTATGTGGCTGGTACCTTAGCCACTTGAGCCACAGGCACCGAGCCTGAACTTTTCTTTCAATGGCGTTGACCTCTCCATGTTTTCACCTTTTTCAATTAAAACCTGGATCCAAATGGTGAGGGAGAGAAGCAGTGATCATATCTTAAATTTATTTCTACCACAGTGTCACCAACCCCTTCCTCATGGATGTCAGCACTACGCTGAACTAATCAGCACAAAAGGGGAGCTTACTTGTGCTCATCGAGTCAAAAAGACAATTACATCCTTTCATAAAATATTACTTGGTGGGCGGTGCCTGTGGCTCAGTGAGTAGGGTGCCGGCCCCCCTTGTACTGAGGGTGGCCAGTTCAAACCTGGCCCCAGCCAAACTGCAACAAAAAAATAGCCAGGCCTTGTGGTGGGCGCCTATAGTCCCAGCTACTCGGGAAGCTGAGGCAAGAGAATCGCCTAAGCCCAGGAGTTGGAGGTTGCTGTGAGCTGTGATGCCACGGCACTCTACCCAGGGCGATGAAGTGAGAATCTGTCTCAACAACAACAACAACAAAAATATATATATATATATATATTACTTGGTGCCAAGGCTCGGGATAGAACCCCAAAAGTAAAGTAGGGTAGAAAATTATGTTCAAACAAACCCAAGAAACCAGGGCTTTGGAGATACTGAGTCACAAACCTACATTTCCCTTTTTGGTGGCCAATATACCTTTTGTGATAGTCTGTCTCAGGAGGGTTTCTTCTGATTTCCACTTAGCTGAAGGGCCTTTTGCATTGAATATATTCACATTAGAAGACTCCAGGGGACCAAAAAAAAAATAATAACAAAACAAAAAAACAGAGAGAGAGAAGAACAAAGTTAGCAGCAAAACTGGTAGTGAGAGAAATATAGAAAAGTCACACATGCAATTTCTTAGCTCTTTCTCATTGTTCTCAGGAGGGGCAGACCCCACAGGCACAGCCCCACAACCCCAGGAGCATGAGAGAGGGAAGTGGCTGATGTGGAAAGCACACAGGCTGGGGGCTAAGGCTGACTGGGGTTCTGATCCCAATCTCATTCAACAGCTGGTGATCTTGGGCAAGTCACTGAATCTCCCCACTGCCTCGGTCTCCTCGTGGGATTAAGTCAGCTCATGCATGCCAAGCTCTCTAACCCAGACTGTTCCTCCAAAATCCCGTGCACGAGTGTCTCATGGTAAGTGTTCCAAAAACACCGCTGTCATTGTTTATACCATCACTCATTACGCCTCCCTTAGTAAACATCTCACTGGGCAGCTACTAATGTGTCTGACACTGGGCTAACATTAAAACCTAGTCCCTGCCTTGAGAAACTCTCAGTCTAGCAGTGGGGGTGATAATAAATAGGTACCACAAGAAGCAGAAAGTGTTACATATCTGTTAGATAATGTAAATTAGACTTACATTTGCATGTGATTTACGGAGACTCAAAATAACAGTGGCTTAAACTAGGCAGAAACTTCTCTCTCTCATAAAAAGTGGTGGGCGTGGTAGCACCTGGGACTCAAAGGAGTAAGGCACCGGCCCCATATGCTGGAGGTGGCGGGTTCAAACCCAGCCCTGGCCAAAAACCACACACACAAAAAAAAGTGGTGGGAGATCTGGAGCTCATTGGTGTCCTGCTGCTGTGCAGCGCACCTTTATTTACAAAATATTCATTACAAAATTTTACAGAGGGGGCCAACACGGAGAGAATATTTTGTAAATATTTTGTAAAATTTTGTAATGAATATTTTGTAAATAAAGGTGCACTTATCTACAATTTCCCATTTTTCCTATATATGGAGACTTTAGGGGTGACTTTTGGGACATGCTGTGGATAGAGGGGAGGCTAGGAGATACAATCTTTATTCTGGCCATGGATGTGCACAGCTAAAAATCAGAGGTCATGGGTGGCGCCTGTGGCTCAAAGGATTAGGGTGCTGGCCCCATATGCTGGAGGTAGCGGGTTCAAACCCAGCCCTGGCCAAAAACTGCAAAAAACAATAAATAAATAAAAATCAGAGGTTCTCTTTTCATAGATGAAGGGAAGAACAGATATGGAGGGAAACTCATAGTTGGCCACCAGCAGTATAAGGAGAGTATTATGGGAAGTCAGAGTAGGGAATGCTCCACTCTGTCTCAGGCTGGAGGCCTGCCAAGGAGAGAAGATGCTTCCATTCTGTCTTTAAGGATGAGTAGGAGTTTGACAAATTTAAACAGATGGCCCACCACGTGGCAGACAAGCAGTCCACCAGCCCCAACAACCGCCTTTTATTTGCTTTTATATAAATGTGGTATTTGAATGGGCAGGAGAAAGCTGAAAGGACTTCACGCAGCTGCTGTCCAACAGCTACTGATTCTTACAGTGCTGGAGTGGTTACTGGGAAGACACTCCCAGGGCTCAGTGAAACACCAGTGCTCGTTCTGAACAGGCCTTGGAGAGAGAGAGACCTGTGGTAGAGCAGTGAGAAGGGCAAGGGGACAGCGTGGCTCTCGATGAGGCCCTTCCCTGACGAAGGAGCTGGGAATGACAGCATCCTGATATCCGCTGAGGGAGCTGTGTGGCCTGGGGCCAGTCACTCCCCTCTCTGAGTCTATTGCTTCCTTTGTCCAATAAAGATAACAAGTAATCTTTGCAGGGCTGCTCTAAGGACTCAGCTGATATATACAAAGGAAACGTGCACATGGCGGACTCTCCATGAAGACCCTGCCCCTCCATGTGCAGAGCGCTTTCCTTCCATTCCCCCATGCCGTGACCACTCCTGATGGTGTGAGGCAAGGTGATGATCACTGGGGGGGAGGGGCACAAAGCAAGGCTGCTCTGGGACCCTCTGCCCCACCACACCACAGAGAAGATGGGACTGTTCTACCATACCTGGGCACCTTGCTGCTCAGATTTGGCACACCAGGCTCAGGTATGATGGAGGCAGAGCCTGTTTTTGAGCTGCTATGTGACACAATCTGGGGATGCCCAGAAATACCTGGGAGGGGAGCAGGCTGTGTAGATCTGATATAAGCAAGTATGGGCATGAGCCAGAGGAATTTGGGTCATTACTGTTAATGACCATGATTATACTCACACTTTGAAACTTGAAGAAATTCTGGTTTAAATTAGTAGAGATTCTGACAAGATAGAACTAGACAACAATTTATGAAACATCACCCCTATATTGAATCTGTAAGATTTAATACTAGTCGTGATGCCTATTTGCCCAGTAAGAACATGGAGGCTCAGATCTGCAAATAAGTGGCATTACCTAGAAGGAAATTTAGGTTTTCCGGCAGCATGCCTGGTTTTTTTTCCCTTTGCCTTTGGCTACGTGATGGTCATGCACTCCCAGTTCCCATATTTTGGCTTGGGTAGAAACTGTTCTCTCTAACCCAGGCTGATCCTCCAAAGTCCTGTCTTGTATTTTTTACCCACTTGACATCTCCATCTGCACATCTCACAGGCATCTTAAAGTTAGTAAGTTCAAAACCAAACTCTCGATGGCTTTCCTCTACCCTTTCCATCTCAGGAAATGGCACCATCCAGCTGCCTAAGTCACACACCTGGAGAGCATTTTTAAGCTCTGTCCTTTCTTCCCCACTTCTCTTCACTCCCAAAGTCAACCCTTTAACAAGTACGGGAGATCTTTCTCTAGAACACATTTCAGGTCCGCTTCTTGCCACCTGCTGCCATTGTCTCTTAGACAACCACAGAAGTCCCCTGGCTGGTCTTCTGTGTCCCTCCAATACATTCTCCATATTCTGAAGGCAGTGCAATGTTTTAAAAAAGTAAGATTATGTTGTCCCCTTAATGAAGTCTCATGACACTTAAATTACATCTCTATTCCTTCCTATGATCCTCCCAATGCTGCAGCATCCAGCTCCTGCCCACGTCCCCAGCTTTGACTCCTGCCTCCCTTCCCCTCACTCCCTAGAGTAGTGTCACTGGTCTTCTTTCTGTTCCCTGAATACTCAAACTCTTTTTTTTTTGCCTATGGGTTTTTGCATATGTTGTTCTTTCTTTCTAAAAAGTTCTTCCATGTACTCGTCCAACGGCTGACTCCTCATCCTTTGGTTCTTGCTCAAATGGCACCTTCTGGCGGCACTATTTGTTACAGGTGTACCCTTCTCCAGCCACACATATGTGAGACTCATCCTCCAGGGAAAAAGACTAAAGATGCTTTCCCAGCTTCCTTTGTGGTGGGATTCAGACCTCTCTCCTCGGTTCCACCTTCAGATGCACGCACCTGCCTGAAACTTCATGATGAAATTGAGCAATGTGAGGAAACAGGCACTCATGCAGATCCCAGTTTTTGGAGAGAATTTTGACAGGGGCAGCTGGTTTTTCAAGGAAAGCAGAGCAGAGCTTTCAGCTTGCAGTTCCCGGTAACATCAATGCACAGCAGTGTCCCTTTACAGGGCAGTATGGCTTGGGCATATTCTTGGCAGCATGGCCTCTGCAGCTAACACAGGGCTTCTAGGGGAGCAGTGCACCACTAATAGTCTTTCACACATTTGTTTCTGCTCAAAGTAGCTGGAGTGGATTCTGTGGTTTGCAACTAAGAACTCTGATGATTCCTCCTTATAGAAGCCTTCTTTAACTACCTTTTGTTTTTGTAGAGATGGGGGCTGGTCTCCAACTCCTGGCCTCAAGTGATCCTCTCCCCTCAGCCTCCCAAAGTGCTGAGATTACAGGCTCACGTCAGGCCTACATTTCACTATCTTTAAAAATATTTATTAAATGAATAAATGACTCAGTCTCTAATAGGCAGGAGCCCTAATTTATAGCTGTGTCTCACGGCAAAAGCCAGATATGTGGCTAGATACTTTTCATTGCCACTGTGCAAATCCCCAACACTTCAACAAGAAAAGGGCAGATGACAAGTCAGAGACTTAAAGTAATTGCAACTCATTCCTCTGAATTGTAGATGCTTAGACAGACTTTTGCCATTGAAAAGCATATTTTGAACATAGCCAGTTACTGCACTGAGCAGATGGGAAAATGTGTCTGTGCATGACAAGAGAGGCTCTGTTCCTACCACAGAATCTAATTACTCTCTCTATCCTGGTTTTCCCATTAACACTTCAGCTGCTTTCAAGGTTCCAGAGTTTGTGATTATTTCTATTTTGGGGAAAGAACATGAAATCTCTTAGCTGGTTTCCTGAAATAACTGTCAAGAGGAGTTTATGTATTTCAGTACAAAGAAAATACATTTGTCTCACACTGTTGTGACAGGCAGTATCAAAACATTAAATAACATATTGATCTTGGTCTCTGAGTGACAGCTGTCCCTCCGTAGCACCTGTTCCATCTGTACTTTGTGGGAGCTGACATTGACAGAGCACCATTAAATATGCTAAGCACAGGGCCGAGAGTTTATAGAGGCGATCTCATTCACGAAGTGCAGAAGTATTTGCTGAGTGCCTTCCTTGTGCTGTGTCTATTCTAGGATATAAAGGAGATAGAACAGCCATAAAGGGAGGAGAGCTCCTGTTCTCATGAAGTTTACATCCTAATAGAGGGAGAGGAACTTGAAACCATACGTAAGCCCCACAGGAAGAAGAACAGATGGTGATAGGCCCTGTATAGTGAATGAAAGCAGCTGATATGATGATAGATTGCCTGGGGGCAGGGGTCAGAGGCAGCGCTTCTGGGGCAGTAGCAGTAAAACTAAGGACCAGAAGGAACCAGCCACACCCTCAGGAACCCAGAAGAAAACACATACTAGGCCAAGGTGACAGCTAGTGCAAAGGCCCAACTAGGCGCGGACCTGGAGTGTCCAGGAGGCAGAAGGAATCCCCGTGGGCTGATGCCTGGTTCCAAGGGAGGGAATGGATGGGAGGCGGCTGGAGACAGAGGCAGTGACTGGTTTCTGCAGGGCATCACAAGTCAGGTGAAGGAGACTGGATTTTATTCCAAGTAGACTTTCTTTCTTTTTTTTTTTTTTTCCTTTTGAGACTAAGAGGAAGAGACAAGAGTCTTGCTCTGTCACCCTAGCTCACAGCAACCTCAATTCCTGGGCTCAAGGAGTTATTCTGGCTGGGCGTGGTGGTGGGGGGGCACGTGTAGGCCCAGCTACTCAGGAGGCTGAGGCAGGAGGATCGCTTAAACCCAAGAGTTTGGGGCTTCTGTGAGCTAAGCAGACACCACAGCACTCTAGCCTAGGTAACAGAGTAAGACTCTGTCTCAAGAAAAAAAAGGGAGGTTTTGTTTTTAAGGATAGGAGGTGCTAGAGCACCTTTGTTCAATGTGAGAAAGATTCTCCAAAGGAGGAGAAAATGAGGGTGAAAGAAAGAGGTGGTAAGAGCATCGCACCTTGGGAAGCCAGAGGGATGAGGCCCAGAGAGCATAGGTGGGGATTAGCTGGAGAGGGGAGCACGGCCCTCCACAGGTGCAGAGGGACAGCGACCTGGGAGGCTGCAGATGGGGCAAGCTGTGTCCGCGGTGGGAAGGCCAGGCCCTTCCTGCTGACTGCTTCTAATTTCTCACTGAAGACATTCCCTGGGAGGTCCCAAGGCAGAAGGCAAGTAGGACAAGGCAGACTGCAGTGAGAGAGGACTGAAAGACAGGCAGAATGCAAGTGTTTCCAAGAGACTCGCTTGAGCCCAGGAATTGGAGATTGCTGTGAGCTATGATGCCACCGCACTCTATCCAGGGTGACAGCTTGAGGCTCTGTCTCAAAAAAAAAAAAAAAAAAGAATGCAAGTGTTTCGGGGAGGAGGCCCCTGGACATGCTAGGAGAGTGTGGGGGGTGAGCCAGGCATTGCTGAGTGCCTGTTGAGGGGTGCGGCTACGCAGTCTTCCTAATGCTAGCGAGAAGGCACCGTGGTTGCTGTACTCATTTTATACCTGTGGAAACAAAGTCTTAGGGAAGTTAAGTAACTTGCCTAAGGCCCTAAGACTAGAATCTGAACGCAGGAGGACAGGCTCTTCACCAGAGATCTTTAAACCCAGTGGAGACGTGGAGATTTTCCAAGGACTTAATGGAACCGACAGTTCTAAGAGCATCTATTTCCAGAGCCTCAAATTTCCTTTCAAACTATTTTCTAAAATAATTGTCTTTTTTTTTTTTCTTGAGACAGAGCCTCAAGCTGTCGCCCTGGATAGAGTGCTGTGGCGTCACAGCTCACAGCAACCTCCAACTCCTGGGCTCAAGCGAGTCTCCTGCCTCCGCCTCCCAAGTAGCTGGGGCTACAGGTGCCCACCACAGTGTCCAGCTATTTTGTTGTTTGTTTGTTTGGTTTTGGTTTTAGTTGTCATTGTTGTTTGGCAGGCCCGGGCTGGATTCGAACCCGCCAGCCCCGTGTATGTGGCTGGCGCCTTAGCTGCTTGAGCTACAGGCGCTGAGCCTAAAATAATTGTATTGAGGATACTCGCAGGTGTCCCACAAGAGCCCTTATCTCACTTTACAAAAGAAAGGCATACCCTTCACCAGCCCCCCACCTCCCTTTGTTGAATGTTGCAAGGTGGAAACACTGTCAACCCCTCACCAAACAAAGGGGGAAAGGCTATTCTGACAATGAATCCAGCCTTATTTATGCTGTTGGTTAAAAATGAACATGGGTCAGGAATGGGGCATTGAGGTAGTAGAAGTGGGAATGTTGTCTTTGAATTTAAAGATTAGTGGGGAGATACAATCAGAATAATGATGGAATACGTGAGCACTCTGAAGGAAAGGGATATCAGCACATCTAACAAGACTTCATTCAGAGGGTCGGAAAGCATGAGAGTGAAGGGGATCAGAATGGGCTACCCCCAAATTAGTCACTTTTGCATTGGAATTATTTTAAGCTGAAGGCAATTGAGAAAAACAGATTAGAGGAAAAGCTCCATATCCTCCCCCCTCCATCTAAAAGCAGGGCATCAATTCTCCTTTGAGACGGTGTCTCCCCTTCCTCTCTCCCATACCAGGAAAAAGCGACAACTGGAGACCTGCCGACCTGAATCCGCATAAATGAACCTCACTTCCTCACTGAAATAGCCCCTGTCTCCCATTAGCTCCCCCCGTATATTTGTCTTTCCATAATTTACCATCCCTCAAAGTCTAGACTCCTTTTTCTTTGCCTTGTCCACAATTTATTGCTTTGTTAAAATGGCTTATAAGAGGCTTAGCACCCATAGCTCAGTGAGTAGAGCGCCAGCCACATACACCAAGGCTGGAGGGTTCAAGCCCAGCCTGGGCCTGCTAAGCAACAATGACAACTGCAACCAAAAATAGCCAGGCGTCGTGGCAGGTGCCTGTAGTCGCAGCTACTCGGGAGGCCGAAGCAATAGAATCGCTTAAGCCTAAGAGTTTGAGGTTGTTGTGATGCTACAGCACTCTACTGAGGGCAACATAGTGAGACTCTGCCTCAAAAAAATAAAATGGCTTATAAGCTACAGGCCTATCTGCTTCTTTGGGGTTTTCACTTCTTTCCCATGAAGCCCCCTCCTGTGTCACATAAAAATATGAACATCAGGGTGGCGCCTGTGGCTCAGTGAGTAGGGCGCCGGCCCCATATACCGAGGGTGGTGGGTTCAAACTTGGCCCCGGCGAAACTGCAACAAAAAATAGCCAGGCATAGTGGCGGGTGTCTGTGGTCCTGGCTTCTCGGGAGGCTGAGGCAAGAGAATCACCTAAGCCCAAGAGTTGGAGATTGCTGTGAGCTGTGACGCCACAGCACTCTACCAAGGGGGACAAAGTGAGACTCTGTCTCCAACAAACTAACAAACAAAAAAGAAAAACATTAAAAAAAAATATGGGGGCGGCGCCTGTAGCTCAAAGGAGTAGGGCGCTGGCCCCATATGCCGGAGTTGGTGGGTTCAAACCTGGCCCTGGCCCTGGCCAGAAACTGCAAAAAAAAAAAAAAAAAAATTGAACATCAAATAAAATTTGAATGCCTTTTCTCCAGTGTCTTTCAACAGTTTAATTTGTGGGGCTCCATACACTTTGCCTAAGAGGGTAGAGGAAAGAGTTTTCCTTCCCTACAAGAAACTGAATCGAGATAGAAGGATGAGTATGTATGTCCCAGATCAGGGGCTGGCAAATTTTTCTGCAAAGAGCTAGATCAGTTCTGGAGGTCATGGTCTTAATTCCAAGCACTCCGCTCTGTTGTTTCAGTGCAAAGGTAGACAACAAATGAATGACCATGGCCGTGGGCCAATAAAAGCTTTATTTATCGAAAGGCCTCATTTGTAGTTTGCCAATCCCCTTCTGGACTTTTACTTTTTTCCAGTTCTTCAGAAGAAAGTAGGCCATTATTTCTGGTATTTGGTTAATTGCATGCTACCACTGTGACATCTCTGGAGTTAAAGTTGGGAGGAAATGCTGACAATGACAAGGGCAGTGGTGATGGGTGCTTACCTGGGACAAGAGGAACAGTAGGTACAGAGGCCACGTATATGGAGTGAGTGTGGTGTATACAAGAAACTGAAAGAGGGCCCCTGTGGCAGGAGCCTCAAGAGCCCAGAGGATGGAGAAGGGTTTGGTCCAGAAGAGGCAAGGCCCTGCAGGCCAGAGGATGCCCACTGCCTGGAAGGTGTTTTCTATTGCAGCTGGATGGAGGATTTTAGGGTGGGGGGATAGGATAGGGTCAGGTAGCGAGGGGATGAGAATTTGGGGAAGATTCCCTGAGGGGAAGCTGAGAGCCTGCAGGGAGACCAGTTAGGAGCCCAGCTGGTCATCATGGGAGCTGGAAAGGCATGAGTGGATAATGCTGAGAGGTGTCAACAGAAACCTCAGGGCAGAGGAGGAAATGGGTGTTACTGCCAGATTTCAAGCTTGCCATCAGAATTAATTGAGAAAAAAAGATCTGAAAGCACCTCCCGCAGCAGCTCCCACTATCTTCTCTGAATCGCTGCATTTCTGGGATTGGCCTTTAGTGCTCTGCTCACCCGCTGGGGGTCTGGGGGCTTTCCAGGGCCAGGATGAGAAAATGGGGTTGAATGGGAGTGGGCGGACAGAGATGTATGGTGACAGGAGGTCACCTGACCTCTAAAAGAACCCAGGCGTTCTGAAGCTTATTTGGCTTCAAAAGGGGTCCGGTCTGTGCCGCCCCACTTACCCGAAGGTAGCCGGACCTTCTGCTGTGCGGTAGCTTCTGGTGAGAAAAACTCTTAGAAGAGAGGAAAGAAAACGCTTTTCCTGAGGAAGGGGAAAGTCGTTCTTTAGTTCCTTCTTGCCACAGGGCATGACAGCCACCCAAGCACAGACTGCTACCTCTTTGTTAATTCTACCTGCTGATCTGGTTAGAGACTGTGAATACTATCTACCTATAGGGCTGATGAGCTAATTGAGAGCAATAGTGTGCTGGAGTCCTGTACACAGGGCAAGGACTGAACCTACAGGAAAAAAGTATTGGCTCCAGGGCCAGCATGGCGGCTCACACTTGTAATCCTAGCACTCTGGGAAGCTGAGGTGGGAGGATCACTTGAGCTCCAGAGTTCAAGACCTTCCTGAGCAAGAGCGAGACCCTGTATCTACTAAAAGTAGAAAAACTAGCGGGGCATTGTGGCCACTGCCTGTAATGCTAGCTACTCAGGAGTCTGAGGCAGGAGGATCGCTTGAACCCAGGAGTTTGAGGTTGCTGTGAGGTAGCTGAAGTGTATACTTTAGCAGATTGCCCTTGGGGACTGAATAAAATGAACAGAGAACCCAGGACAGTGCCTGGCACATAGTAGACACCCATTAACTGGCATATACTAGTCAAA
Organism: Perodicticus potto; assembly: GCA_963574655.1. NCBI lineage: Eukaryota > Metazoa > Chordata > Mammalia > Primates > Lorisidae > Perodicticus > Perodicticus potto. The sequence goes on along the minus strand of CAUYRH010136521.1, from coordinate 4,357 downwards.
TATAAAATTCCATACCCTGGGCTTGGCGCCTGTGGCTCAGTGGGCTAAGGTGCCAGCCACATACACCTGAGCTGGCGGGTTCGAATCCAGCCCAGGCCCGCCAAACAATGATGGCTGCAACCAAAAAATAGCCGGGCGTTGTGGCGGGCGCCTGTAGTCCCAGCTACTTGGGAGGCAGAGGCAAGAGACTCGCTTGAGCCCTGGAATTGGAGGTTGCTGTGAGCTGTGATGCCACGGCACTCGATCCAGGGGTGACAGCTTGAGGCTCTGTCTCAAAAAAAAAAAAAAAATTCCATACCCTGCATTCCAATAATCATGACTGCTGACCTTGACTGTAGTTCGTAAGCATTAACATTTTGGCCATTTGGGTGGCTATTTGGAGAGACCTGAGAGAGAACCTGGCTTGAGGACATCGATGCTATCGCCCTTTCCTGCCTCAATTAAATGATGGTTGGCCTTGTGGGAGGGCGGGGGGAGGAGACCATAACTGGTATCTTACTCTTCATCATTTTTTTCCTCTGTAACAGTAATTCTTCTGTCCGGAATCTCTCTGGATCCAGTTCTGAGTAGTCCCAACTGTTATAGCTCTGTAGGCAAGGACATATACCTAAGAGGGAGTTGAGAATGACAATAGATAAGTCTTTGAAAGAGAACAGGAGGTAGGAACCGAGATCCAAGGAAAACAGAGGCCTCGGCACCCTCTGCAGCTCTAGGGAGCCTGGCCTTCTGGTATTAGCACCTCGCACTGGCCTTGCAGCCTTCTTTTCTAAAGGGCTTTGGTTTCTTCTGGAAAATGAAGATAATGAGGCCTGCCCTGCATAAAGGATGGCTGGTGAGAGTCAGATCACAAGACCACATGAATCCATGATGTGCTATAATGTGAAGGCCTATAGGTATTTGTTTTCCTGTCTGTCTCCTCTGTTCTTGCTGTACCATGAGCTCTTTCAGGGCAGGAGTTGGGTCTTACTCATCTTTGTACTTCTAGGACTTACTACTAGACCTGGCACCTAATTACAAAAATACAGTAAGTGCTTAGTAAATAAATGTTTGTTCAACATATTATCACTCTTAGCTAAATGCTAGAAATGGATTTTCCATACATATTTGAGTCACTATGCAAAGCTGCTGGCTCCGCTGGACCAAGTAAGTGAGTAAGAAGTTTTATTACTGGGAATGAGTTTGAGGAAGGAGGCACAGCTTTGGATGAAAAGGGGGATAGGAAAGTGAAACAGCAAGAAGAGAGTCAGAAAACCCAGCTTTGGAGTGTACAGGTTCTGAGTGACTGCCCCCTCATTTGTGTACTGTTAGACTTCTTTGATCCTGGATGTTAAGAGGATTAAATGAGTGTGCAGAAGAAAAGAGGTAACATAGCAGGCCTGAGACTACTATCTTTAGAAAAGACTGCTTTGGCCAGGCACCCTGGCTCATGCCTGTAATCCCAGCACTCTGGGAGGCTGAGTTGGGAGGAACACTTGAGTTTAGGAGTTTGAGATCAACCTAAGCAAGAGCAAGACCCCGTCTCTACTAAAAATAGAAAACTTAGCCAGGCCTGGTGGTGAGTGCCTCTAGTCCCAGCTACTTGAAAAGCTGAGGCAGGAGGATCACGTGAGCCCCGGAGTTTGAGGTTGCAGCAAGCTAGACTGACACCAGGGCTCTAGCCTGGCTGGCATCTGGAACCTTGGCTAGTAAGTAGTTTCTAACACTGATATAAAACTTTCTCTAACTGACAAAGAGTGGCTCCTTGTGCCCACACTGTGCAAACAATAGAGCTTGTGCGGAACACTGCCTTACTGGAACTGTGGTACATGACAGAGGTGTCTATGTCACTACCCCAGGGAAAACCCGGGGCGCTAGGGTGCTGATGGGCTTCCCTGGGCAGAGGCACCACACATAAGCTGCTACATTTTCAGGGCAGGGCAATGATTGGGCTTGGTGTGACTCCCTGTGGGAGGGAGAGAGCATAAGGGGGCCTGCATTACAGACCCTCCGTGCTCTGCTTGAGTCTTCCCGTGACCCAGCTGTTCATGTTCCCTACACCACTGTAACAAATGGTAGCCATGACTACAGTTATATGCTGAGACATGTGAGTTACATGCAAATCTCCTAATATGTGGGTGATCTTGGGAACCCCAGCTCAATAGGAAATGGAAAGGTGCTTACATAGCACAGTACTTAGTACACAGGCATCTCTCAATAAATAGTCGCGTTTAATGGCCTTAGAAAATGTCTAGGTTGAAGTGGGGGGGATGAATGATAGTTGAAAAAGCTAGTGTCAAGTTGCCACCTGGGGTCACATGGAAGAAGGAAGGGTGAGAGTATCCAGCCAGCATACTGCTTTTGGGTTCCTGAGCCCTGGGTCCATCACGGTCTGTGCTGAAACTGAGGTATCGCTCTAGGAAAAGGCCCCTTGCTCCCTGCAGATCGAGTTGAGTATAAATGTGGATTAGGAAGGGATTTCTCAGCTATTTTGAGGAGGCAGAAAAATTCCCACACTTCCCTTTCTTTGTTAAGGATAGAAAAGGAAGACCGCCTTGATGAAGGAGTGCTGAGGCAAACAATCACATAGCTAGGCTCTAGGGAAAACGTTTTTCTAGAACTGTTTTCCACAGTAGAGAAGACAGCCCTCTCACCTGCAATCCACAGGCTCATGGTGTTACAAATGGCAAACTTGAATTCGTGTGTGTTGAACCAGGACTGCGGGAAGCAGCAGCAGAAGCTGGTGTACAGGCCTTTGCTCAGAAGCGACGGCAGCCTCTGGGGGACAAGCAGAGCCCAGCAGCATTCTCAGTACTTGCACAGGAGACTTCAGAAAGGCTCTGTGATAAAATGCTTTACCCAGCAACACGCTGCCTGCCTGTTCTCAAGGGAGCAAGTTCTGCCTTTGGCAGCCTCTGCAGCTCAGCCGACTCCCTCCCAAGGATCCCTCCTAAGGATCCTGCCATGCTTGGCCAGCAACCTTCTCCCTCTCCTAGGACTTTTCCATGTGATCTGCTGCTCAGCCTCTTCTGCAGCGTGGCCCAAGAATAGCCAAGAAGATAACAAGATATATTCGACCTCCTCATATTTTTTTTTGTGAGACATAGTCTCATTATGTCAGCCTTGGTAGGGTGCCATGGCGTCACAGCTCACAGCAACCTCAAACTCTTGGGCTTAAGCAGTTCTCTTGCCTCCGCCTCCCAAGTAGCTGGGACTACAGGTGCCCGCCACAACACCTGGCTATTTTTTGTTGCAGCTGTCATTGTTGTTTAGCTGGCCCAGGTGGGGTTCGAACCTGCCAACCTTGGTGTATGTGGCTGGCGCTGTAACCACTGTGCAACAGGCGCCGAGCCTCGACCTCCTCATATTATTATCCCCCAAAGCTAACAGTAGATACTGACTGTTGTTGAGATTTTTGTTTTTGTTTTTTTAAACCACAGGTGTTATTATTGTTGCTTCTTAACTATGGTTGAACTCAAATCATACATTTATATCTGGCTTTATGCACTTAAAATTATAATACAAGCACTTCTCCAAGTTACTAATGTTTGGATATTTTTTTTCCAATAGTAATCTTCATAATATTGCACTGAGCAGCCAAATCAAAATTTATTTAAACAGGGCCAGGCACAGTGGCTCATGCCTGTAATATCAGCACTCTGCGAGGCTGAGGCAGGTGGATTGTTTAAGCTCAGGAGTTTAAGGCCAGCCTGAGCAAGAGCAAGACCCCATCTCTACTCAAAATATAAAAACTATCGGCAGCGCCTGTGGCTCAGTGAGTAGGGCACCAGCTCCATATACCAAGGGTGGCAGGTTCGAACCCAGCCCTGGCCAAAATGCAACAAAAAATAGCCAGGCATTGTGGTGGGTGCCTGTAGACCCAGCTACTTGGGAGGCTGAGGCAAGAGAATCACCTAAGCCCAAGAGTTTGAGGTTGCTGTGAGTTGTGACGCCATAGCACTCTACTGAGGGCGACAAAGTGAGACTCTATCTCTTCTTTCTTTTTTTTTTTGGGACAGAGCCTCAAGCTGTCACCCTGGGTAGAGTGCCGTAGCATCACAGCTCACAGCAACCTCCAATTCCTGGGCTCAAGCGAGTCTCCTGCCTCCGCCGCCCAAGTAGCTGGGACTACAGGCGCCCGCCACAACGCCCGGCCATTTTTTGGTTGCAGCCATCATTGTTGTTTGGCGGGCCTGGGCTGGATTCAAACTCGCCAGCTCAGGTGTACGTGGCTGGCGCATTAGCCCGTTGAGCCACAGGCGCCGAGCCGGGACTCTGTCTCTTAAAAAAACAAACAAACAAACAAAAAACTAGCCAGATGTGGTGGTGCATGCCTGTAGTCCTAGCTACTTGGGAGGCTGAGGCAAGAGGATCACCTGAA
>CAUYRH010136520.1:0-99794 GCA_963574655.1 Perodicticus potto | reverse complement strand
TAAGAAACATCTCTTCTATACCAATTTTCTTAAGTGTTCTGATAATGAAAGGATGCTGGATAAATAGCTGAAGATGTTAACGAATGGAAAAACATACCATGCTTATGGCTGGGAAGAATCAACATTGTTAAAATGTCCGTACTACACAAAGCAATCTACAAATTTAATGCAATCCCCATTAAAGCACCTCTGTCATACTTTAAAGATCTGGAAAAAGCGGGCTTGGCACTTGTGGCCCAACGGACTAAGGCACCAGCCATGTACACCTGAGCTAGTGGGTTCAAATCCAGCGCCCGCCAAACAACAATGACAGCTGCAACCAAACATGGCCGGGCGTTGTGGCGGGCGCCTGTAGTCCCAGCTACTTGGGAGGTGGAGGCAAGAGACTCGCTTGAGCCCAGGAATTGGAGGTTGCTGTGAGCTGTGATGCCACAACACTCTATCCAGGGTGACAGCTTGAGGTTCTGTCTCAAAAAAAAAAGATCTGGAAAAAGTAGTAGTTCATTTTATATGGAAACAGAAAAAACCTTGAAGAGTCAAGACATTACTCAGAAATGAAAACAAATCAGGTGGAATCATGCTACTAGACTTCAGACTATACTATAAATCTATAGTGATCTAAACAGCATGGTATTGGCACAAAAATAGAGAGGTAGATGTATGGAATTGAATTGAGAACCAAGAGATGAATCCAGACATTTATCATCATTTTATCTTCAGTAAGCCTATCAAAAACTTAAATTGAGGGAAAGACTCCCTATTTAACAAATGGTGCTGGGTGAATTGGCTGGCGACTTGTAGAAGACTGAAACTGGACCCACACCTTTCACCTCTAACAAAAATGGACTCTCACTGGATAAAAGATTTACACATAAGACATGAAACCACAAAGATTCTTGGAAAGAGTGCAGGGAAAACACTTGAAGAAATTGACCTGGGAGAAAACTTTGTGAGGAGGACCCCCAGGGCAATTTAAGCAATAGCAAAAATACATTACTGGGATCTGATCAAACTGTTCTGCACTGCCAAGAACACAGAAAGCAAAGCAAGCAGACAGCCCTCAGAATGGGAGAGGATATTTGCAGGTTACGTTTCTGAGAAAGGTCTGATATCCAGAATCCGCAGAGAACTCAAACTTATTAATAAGAAAAGAACAAGTGATCCCATTTCACTATGGGCAGAAGACCTGAACAGAAGCTTCTCTGAAGAAGACAGGCACATGATCTACAGACACACAAAAAAATGCTTATCATCTTTAATCATCAGAGAAATGCAAATCCAAACTGCTTTGAGATATCGTCCAACTCCAGTATGAGTAGCCCACGTAACAAAATCCCCAAACTACAGATATTTGTGTGGATGTGGAGAAAAGGGAACACTCCTCCACCACTGGTGGGAATGCAAACTAATACATTCCTTTTGGAAAGAAGTTTGGAGAACCCTCTGGTATCTAAAAAATGACCTGCCATTGGATCCTACAATTCCTCTATCAGGAGTATATCCAAAAGACCAAAAGTCACTTTGCAAAAAAGATATTTACACTAGATTATTCATTACAGCTCACTTCATAATAGCCAAGTCATGGAAGAAGCCCAAGTGCCCATCAACCCATAAATGGATTAATAAATTGTGGTATATGTATACCATGGGATATTATGCAGCCTTAAAGAAAGATAGAGCCTTTACCTCTTTTATGTTTACATGGAGGGACCTGGAACATATTCTCCTGAGTAAAGTATCTCAAGAATGGAGGAAAAAGTATCCAATGTACTCATATATACTCAATGTACTCATGTATAATTCAATGTACTAATGTGTAATGTTGGTTTCTATGAATGAAAAATAGAACACAACTATAGCCCAGGATGAAGGAGAGAAATGAAGTGGGAAGGGAGGGGAGGGGCGAGGTTTGATGGAGGGAAGGTAAAAGGCGAGACTATACCTATGAAGTATTTTGCAAGGGTACAAGTCAAATCTATCAAGTGTAGAACATAAATGTCTTAACACAATGCTCAAGTAAATGAGGCAAAAGCTATGGTGATTGGTTTGATGTAAGCACGTCAGATTGTATAAAAAAACAACACATTATACCCCACATATGCATAAATGTATTCATGATCTATGTGTATATGACTTAATAAAGAAAGAAAGAAAGAAAGAAAAAATAAAGCATGATGTAACTCTCTCTCATTAGAATAATATTAGACCATTGAGTAAAACCTGTATTCACTAAGATGTGAGTGCTGAGATTGTTTTTTTGTTTTTGCTTTTTTTCACTTCTATTGTGCATTTTTAGTTTTGAAAATTATAAATTGAATGTGAATTATAAATTGACTTCTCTCTCACACTGAGGGAAATAAGCTTATGAATTGTCAATAAATTCATCTTTCTACTCTATTTTAAAAATAATCTTCTGAGATGTCTTTGGCAGTGTTATTACTAAGGAAACAGAACTCCTGGTTCTCATTACTTGGTTTAACCAAACAGCTTTCACCTGTTTTGAATGAGACTCTGGGTTGGATTTCCGTGGTTAAGAATTCTTATCCCATCCTCACCCGGAGCTGCGAATTCTTGATGATTCTTCTTAAGGTATCTCTACCTGTTTGTTCGCTGGCCTTTATCCAGCCTCCTAATCTGCCTGGGCTTTTTTCCCCCTCTCTTTTCTTCCTCTCTGTCATTCATTCCTCCATGTACTCTTCAGTAAGTGCTTAGGATGTATTGAACTGCTTCAGGCTGCCAAGAAACCTCAAGCTTTTGATATATTAATTTCTCACCTTTCTGGGAACTGGCCCCTTCAAAATGTACCACGTCCCTCACCCACAAATGATGCTCTTGGAAATCATCTGTCCTTCTTTCCACTGTGGGTAATTAACAGTTTCTTGAAAATGTGTGAAGTTAGTGAAAAAAATGAGTCAGGCCAGTTTGCTTTTTCTAGATAACCATCCTATCTATAAATCTGTACTCTTCAATTCAGGCCCAACTCTCATGGAAATTAGGAGGAGTACCTTGGCAATAATGAATCCCTGAGTCCAGAGTAAATTCCTTTTGCCAATTATTATTTGGGGTGGATGTAAAATAAAATATGAGGACTGCCTTTTTGTTTACTCTCCACATACACTTTCTGTTCATAAGCAGCCTCTCAAGGTATCTTTTAAATTTGTTTTTATGGAAGTATAGCACATAAAGAGAGACGTAGACAAAAATATTACTGAATGACTTATCACAAAACAAATATAAACAGATCAAGAAATAGAACATGATTGGTGACTCAGAAGCCTTTCTCATGCCCTTTCTAATCATCCCCACCCAGCATGGCCTGTGGTATCACTGTGACTTTTAACCCTACAGATTAGCTTTGTCTGTTTTTGAACGTTTTGCAAGCTGGTATACTGTGCTTCATTTGTTCTACAGTATGATTGTGAAATTGATTATGTAGTTTATCCATGCATGGTATGATCACATGACAATTTTTAGAAATGGCTTTGTAATATTGGCTTTTAATCTGGGGATATTACAAATAACACTGCCTTGGACTTTTGTGTGTGTGTGTGTCAGAAGCATGTGTCTGTATTCCTGCCAAGTACATAGCTGGGAGTGGAATTTGGGGTTGTTATAAGCAATGCCTTCTTCAGAGTCAGTAGAAAATGTCTAGCAGTTTTCCAACATGTAACGCAAGTTTGTCCTATGCCAGAGGCAATGTATGATAATCCTTTTGGCTTTACATTCTTGTCAGCACTTGGCTCTGTCTTTTTAATTTTTGCCATTGTAGTGAGTATCATGGGCCATTGTGACTTTAATTTGCATTTTACTAATTACTAATGAAGTTGAGCAGTTGTTTATGAAATTATTTGCCATGAGGGTATTTTGTTTGTGAAGTTGCCCATTTTTCTACGGGGGCTGTCTAACTTTGTCTTATTGATTTATAGAAATTCTTTCAGATTCTGAATTAAGACCTTTGTCATCTGTGCTTCATATTCTATTCTGTAGATTGCCCTTTCATTCATTCTTTTTGCTTCCTTGCTTTAAAAATGAGCAGAAGTTATTAATTTTAATGCAATTTTCTAAGTGTTTTGCATCCTGTTTAGGAAATCTTAAATTAGGAAGTATTAAATTCCATAGTATATAACTGCCTTGGACATTGGTAAGAATAAGTCTTCTACTGTATCATTTTCTAGGTTGACTATTTTAAGCAGTCATTTGGCTTCAATGTAGAATTTTAAAACAGATTTTTCCCCTTTACCCTATTCTGCTTCCTTGAAAGGGTTCTTTTTTTCCTGTCTCTAAGCAATCGCTCTAAATGTTTTTACTATATAAACATTTGAAACTAATAGCACTCTAACTTTTAGAACATATATACAGTTATTAGAAGCTAGAATCTCTCTAATTTTATTTTTTATGTATATATAGCCATTTGAAACTAGTATCTCTTGTATCTGTGTTTTGTTTACATAAGCAACCCTGGCTTTGCAATGCAGTCTTTGTGTTTCCATTAAACATTAATGGCTTTGAAAGAAATGAGTATAGGTTTTCTTTACTCTGAATTTCATGCTTTTTTTTGCATTGCAAAGACAAAACTATAGGTTAGTAGGGAAAGATGGCTTTTAAACACTGACCGACATTTTATGCAATGCTTATTTGGATTAATTTTTATCACTCAGGGTAATTTAGTCAAATGTTCTCTTTGTGACCTGCAATTTTCATTTCCTTAATGGTTGTGGGGCCAGGTGTGTGCCATGAGTGGGGAAGCCTTGTGACTATGCTCAAGAGTTCGTAATTCCAGGCTCTGGTCAGCAGTTTTAGACAGTCAGACTTTTCAGTTGGATGTACACTAGTGATTATATTTTCAGAGTCTGATTTGCACCAAATAAAATCCTTAGGGCGTAATCTATAATCTTAGAATGTAAAATCATAGAATAGAGGTTCTGTGAAGGTGAAGACTAGGTCATATCATATTCACAGTGGCTAGGTACATGGTAGGTGCTCAATAAATGTTGGCTCTATGAAAGAAAGAATGATATGCTAGACATAATTAACCCGTCTCATCCTTAGCTCTTTACACATACTCTCAAATGTCACTATTTTCTGGCATAAGAAATCTAGCCCCAGAAAGTAACTTGTTTTGAATATCTCTTCAAACTGATGTTTTATAATATTCAACCCTGTATTTGTTCTTACCATCTCCATTTTGTAAAATCCTGGCTTCGTACTCACTTTAAATATCAGCTCAGGGGTTGGCAATCTGTTCTAGTTATTCTTTTTCATACATCAAATATGGCTGCCCACTCAGAGCTCTGCCCATCGCCCTGACTCCATGGCCTCAGTGGGGACTTTTCACTTCCAGCATTGGCCCAACAAAAGTTCACAAACGAAGTCACCACCTGGTCGTCTAGGAAAGGGGAGCAAAATGGGAAATATAGTAAGTAAGTTCTAGAATTAGATGAAAATGGCCTGAATTGAGGTCCATCTATTTGATTACGATATGACCTTCATCTGAATTATTTAATCTCGCTCAGCCTCAGTTTCTTCATCTCTAGAATGAGGATAATAATTATACCTTCCTCATAGGATGCTTTGAAAATAAAAAGACATAATAAGAAGTAGGGTCTGGCATTATGCCTGACACTAAAGGAGTTCCCATTAATATTGAAATTGTCACTGTTAGAATTCATATTGTGGAATAATACCATTGGTATTATTAGTCATTGACATAGGAGAATTTCTCCTGGTGTGTGAATGAACTTTGAAGACCCAGTTATAGAGAGTAAGTAAGTTTGCTTGGTGAGGATGAATTAGAACAAAGGAAGCTAGTGAACTTTATAGATATTTATATCAAGCTACTAATGACTGAATGAATTGTCTTTCTTCACTTGCAGGAAATTCTGTCAAAAGAACCGTTATTAGTCATATGGCATCAGCCTGATCTCTTCCTTGAGTGGTGTCACAAAGTGTTACTAACGAATTCTCACGTTTTGTCATTCTTTTTTTCCTTTCCAGTATTCATTGTCAGTCACCAAACCTTCTTTTATGTCTACATTACCCCATAGCGGAAGAAATGAGTAGTTAGATCACAGCTTATTTTGCTTTCAGTACATGGCAGCCTGGCAGTCTTTCCCTGAAACTGGGAGGCTGGCTAGGCTTCTGGATGTGTTTTGGATGATAACCATGTGTCACTAGGAAGACATTACCAAGTCTTTCTTAGAGATGGTTCCGCTCATCCATTTGAACTTGACATTCATGAGTTTTGTTTTTTGAAAAGAAAATATTAAGGTATTAAAATGACCCTCGGAGAGTCTATCATTCCATTGCTGTGTTTCTCAAAGTGTGCCCTTCAGACCACTTGCCTCAGGCTCATTTGGGGTATGGGTAAACACCTGAATCCTAGGCATGCCTCTGTCTTCCTGTTTTTTACTCTGTAACAGTGGGAACATTTGCATTTTTAGTAGATGCCCATGTAAGTCACCTCTACATTAAGTTAGAGAGTCATAGCCTAATTTCTTGTTGGTAAATAAAGGCTCGTGTGCTACTCGAATTTTGTGAGAGTAGAATAGGAAATTCACCTCATGGGCTGTTAATTTTTTTTACTTCTTAATATATCTTTACTCCTAATTAAGTATGCATCTAGGGCTTCCCTAAGCAATGTGATATGTACTTCCAATGAGACTAGAACATGAACTAAATAAATAATCCATCCCAAAACACGATTTTAAGAAATTCCTCTTACCTCACATTGACAGCTTAGTAGTTTTAAGTACTGTATCATAGTACTCATGTTTCAGGGACCTTAAAAACTCATCTGTATAGCTGGTTGAATACAGGTATTCAGATTCAACTGGTCTGGAGTGAGGAATTCAAACAAACCCTACTAGAAATCTCCATATAAAGAGGAGGGAAAAGTGGGTGCTATTTTTTGATGAGTCTATTGTGTCCCCATCTTGTTGTTTGTTTTTTTGTTCTACCTTTCCATTTTTGAATTCAGTGGTTAACACATTGTGTAATATGCTGTCTTTTCTAGTATCGTCAACAAGGCAGAAGCTGAGTATGTACTCCAGTTTTAAGTATCACTAATTCAGCATTTAAAAGCACTCCCACAAGACATATAGGACTGTCATCATGGAAGCATTTATTAAGCCTGTTCAAGTGGTGGAAAATCATGACTATAGTCAAAATAAAGCTAATCACCTTCATGGCAAATTGAAACTAAAAGTTGTGGTACACTAAAGAGGCTAAGATACAAATTGTATCCAATTATTTGTTGCTTTGGCTTTAGTTTAGTTACCTGTAGAACTTTACAGAGTGAGATATTTGAGGAAGTGCTTATGATTAGGTCAAGCTGGACTATGCTTAGCAACTCATACTCATTCTATAGTTGCCACAAAATTTCTCATTATAGTAAAGACAGTAGAGTCAAGAAAGGGAAGGGAAGACTTTAAAAATAGGGCCACTGCTTGGCCATTGGTGAATAAACTTTGTTTCACTTAAATTTGGTACAAATACCCACAGGCACATAACTAAGTGATAATAGGCACCCAATTTTCACCGTATGAAATTTAGGAGTCCTGAGTGATGTCCTAATGATCCAGGAAATGATTTGATGTTATTTTAGTAACTGCCTCAATGTCATAATAGCTGTTGCATGAATTGCTGTTTGTCTGCTTCAACCATTCTTAGCTGAATTCTAAAAGTAGGACCTCCCCCTACCACCCTGGCATTTCTGCTTTTGCTTCACTTCCCCCTCCCTTTCCAAAATCCTTCCTACGTGTGTCATTAGCTTTAGTTCCTAAGTACCTCCTGTCTTTTGAACTATAAAAAGCTCTGTTCAGGCTGGGTGACCTTGGCACAGTAGTTATGGTGCCCAGCCATATACACCAAGCTGGCAGGTTTGAACCCGGCCCAGACCAGCTAGACAACAATGAACAACTGCAACAAAACATAGCTGGGCATTGTGGTGGGCACCTGTAGTCCCAGCTACTTGGGAGGTTGAGGCAAGAGAAGAGTTTGAGGTTGCTGTGAGCTATGACACCATGGCACTCTACTGAGGGCAACATAGTGAGACTCTGTCTCAAAAAAAATAAGTAAATAAAAATATATAAAAGCTCTGTTCACTCTAGCCCAATCATGCTTTATAAAGTGAGTACTTTGTGCTAGACTCAAGACTCACGAGACTATAGGGGACATAGGCTATAACTCTTGCTCTCATGGGGATCACCACAGTTAAAGTAAACAAATGTGATTAAAATTATGATGAATGAAGTCTTCTACCCTCTCCTGCCCTGCAATTCTCTCCAAATGGTACATTTGACAAATAGTTGAAGACAGGTGACTCCAGGATAAAGCTCTGCCTTCTTGACCACCTGGCCTCCAGGTCTCTATCACATGGTTATGGCCTCCTCCACTATGCTACAAATGAAAACTAATGAGACACTGAATTTGATGGGAATATAGCAAGTTGGTCTTGAAACCCATTAAGATATGCCTTAATTATCCCACCAAATGGATCTAAATCTGACAGTGAACTCTACTGTTTATAACTGAAATCTCAGAAGAGAAATAGATTACAATTCCTTTTGCACTGTCTTTACTTTGAATATCCATATTCTTTCTGATAAACAATAAGCATTTATCAATTGATCTTGAAATATTCCGAGTCTTGTGATTTATCTCTATATTAAATATTTAACATTAAAAATAAGATAAAATGATGATGAATGATATAGGAGAAGTAAAAAGGGATCTGAAAGCATACAGCAAGGGGCTTTGTCTAGCCAGTGGTTCTCAACCTTCCTAATACCGTGACCCTTTAATACTTCCTCAAGTTGTGGTGACCCTCAACCATAAAATTATTTTAGCTCTTCTGTTTTTTGAAATGAAAGTAATTTTATGGTTGGGGATAACCACAACGTGCGGAACTGTATTAAAGGGACACGGCATTAGGAATGTTGAGAACCACTGGTCTAGACTAAAGAAGTAAAAGAAGTGGCACCAGAGGGCATGATGGATCATCTGATACCAGAAGGTTGACTAGGAATTTACTCAAAGATAGGGGGACCTATGATACAGTCCAGAAGAGGGAAAAGAACATAGAAACATATCCAGAGAGGTCCAGAAGGGCTTTAAAGTAGATAGTAAAACGTAGAATATTTGGATTTGAGCCCAGATGATGATGAGGGATAAATCATGGTGGTCTCCTTAAACCTTAATAAGATACTAAGCTTCATCCTACAAAGATGAGAAAACACTGAAGTAGTTTAAGTAGGAGTAATTAGTCACAGTAACTACCTCTTCCTCTTGAATAAAAAACAAACTCTAATGTAACTCAGGAACAGATGATTTGGAAAAATTGAATTCTATTAATACATACCATGCTGCTAACTGTAGCATTTGGGGATGGGATCTGGTAGGAGAAAGAGATCTTATTTTTATTTTAGATACTTCTATATCGTTCAAACATGTATTATTTTTGTAATAAAAATGTTTTTTTAATCCCCAATTTAAGAGGTAATAAAGCATTGTCCCCGAGCTTCAATATTTTTACAAAAAGTGTTCAGAAAGGGAGCAAGTTAAATAGAATACAAAGAAAGAAAACTTGTTCAAAATAGTTACCTTTCAAACAATAAGAAAACAAAAAAATAAGTCTGTTTCTTCTTACAGTTTCTCTGCATCCATATATTGATATTCAACATTTATTGTATTCTCAAGGACAGGGATTTCAGCAGAGTTTTGTTAAGTCTTCTACATTCCTGAGAGTGGCTGTCATTATCATCTTGAAGACACCATTTTTCTCCAGACACAAATGTCTGACATTATTCTGTGAATCAATAGGACAATATTATTTTACTTAGAGGAATTATTGTCCTCCCAAGTTTCTTAGGTTAACTAGGCTTTAAAGTTGGGTTGCAAACAGTGTACCAGTCTTTTCTGTATCTATCACATATGGTGGCTGCATTAGTCAGGTTTCTGTTCTTCTAACGTTGTGTAACACACAGTCCCCAAACTCCCATGTCTTACAATTACAAATGTTTATTTACAGGATTGTGTATTTACAGTTAGTTGTGGTTCAACTGATCTTGACTAATTAATTTTGGCTGGGCTAGGCTGTATTTTAGGCTTTGTGTCAGTTCAAGTCTACTCTATGTCTGAGACTCAGGCTGAAAGATTAATGCTGATCTAGGGCATGTTTTTCCCATAGCAAAGGGCAGAAGCTAAAGAAAACCTCTTAAAACCATGGCTTAGAACTAAAACACTGCCATTTCTGCCCACTAGTTAAAGCAAGTACAGTGGCCAAGTTTGAAGTCAATGGGGCTAGGAGTACACAATCTGCCTCCAGTGAGAGGATGGACTAGAAAGCCATATGACAAAAGGCAGGGACAATTCTATAATGGTCAGAAAAAGAAGCACTGGGAGCAACCAGCTGACTTATCTTAGAGCTACAGTACTATTAAATGGAAGCCTTCATTGTTTCCCTCTTGTAGATTTCCTGCTGTGTAAGATTGAAATTCTATGGCCACCACAAGCAAATTAAAAGGATTAGATTAACCAGAAAATTTTCTTTTTAGATATGCTAAGGGGAAAGCCAATGACAATTGATTAAACAGCTAATGCTCTGTGGTCATGTTGAAAGATATATTGCACTCAAAAATTTTAACTAAATCACCTGATCAAGCAATATAGTTTTTTTGGGTTTTTTTTTTGGCAGGGGCAGGGGCACACAATATCCATGTAATGAAGAATGTACTTTCAGATACTAGCCTCCAGTTTTGTGAAAGAATAAATTTCTGTTGTTGTAAGCTACTCAGTCTGTGGTACTTTGTCATGGCAGCCGTAGCAAATTAATATGCTAGCTGTGCAACTTGGAACAAAAGACTTCAGTATATAAAGCTTATCACAACCTATAATTCTAGCTAACCCATGGCCATAAGTGCCTAGACACAAGAAGTTCTCAAAGTCTAATTATTAAATAAGACTATTGATAACCCTGAAAGTTTGTAGCAGTCTATCTGCGGTAGGTATAGTGAGAAGGCACAAGAAGTCTTATATCTTCCTGGGATATGAACTTGCCTGTTGATGATTTAGAAATAAATCAAGCAATTTAAGTGGTAATTTAAAACATTCATTTCATAATATGTATTTAAATAAATCTGCATATATTAAAGAGTAAACCCCAAATTAGCTTAAAGCTTGAGAAAACATTTTCAAATGCTTTGGGCTATTGGAGGCTGTCATCACAACAATATGCATTCATCCTCTTCTGATAGAAAGAAAGCGCTGAAGAAGTGCATGAGATCTAGACATCTGTCTGCATGCAAGGGACGTATTCAGTTTAAACAAGATTATAGAAAATTAAATCCACACTTAAAAACTGACCATTACAGAGACGTCTAGGAGAAAACAACTACTACTAGTTAGTACTGATAATGCACAATGACAAACTCTCACCTGTAATGAACACTTTCTATATGCCAGTCTCTGTGCTTGGCACTTTATGTACCACCTACCCTATGAGACAGCTACTGATGTCATTGCCATTTTAAACACGAGGAACCTACAGCTTTATACGTTGAAGTCTTTTGTCTCAAGTTGCACAGCTAGCATATTAATTTGCTAGGGCTGCCAAATGGTGCCTAAGTTGAGAGACCAGGCTCTTGGATGTGCCTAGTATGATTAACTTGTGTTTGACTGTACCAGGCCACAGACATTTCACTGTTTATTAGGGCCATCACTATATAATATTTGATTTTATTCTTTTTTATTCTGTCTCTTCACACAGATACACGTTGTGTGTGTCTTTGTGTTTCCTTTAGCTCAGCAGTTCTCAACCTGTGGGTCGCGACACAGGAATTGTATTAAAGGTCCGTGGCATTAGGCAGGTTGAGAACCACTGCTTTAGCTCCTAGAACCCATGCTGGAAAAACTAGTTGCACAATAAACATTTATGGAAGGAATCTATTGTCACAAAAATGACCATGACACTCATCATTTACAAATCTCAATATATTATGGTCTCAGTAGCATCAGAAATGCATAGAGTTTTGGAAATAGTTGGACTCTGAGAAGATGAGTCCAGGTCACAGAGCTTAGGTTTTGGTGACAATGATGTTAATCCCAAGACAGTTAAAAGTGAAGGGAGGCTTATTGCCTTAAAAATTTTTTTTTCTAAGTCCCAAAGTACAGTTGCAGATAGGGAGAAAAATGATATCAAATTTCTGTCTCTCATTTCTCCTATTCTCTTTTACTGTGTTCTATTTCATTTGTTATTGGAACCAAGGATTCAAACTACTGTTGTCACTACTCTTTGTCTCTGTCCACAGCCTGGTTCTCTGAACATAAGGGCTAGATGGCCACTATCAATGCCTACTGAGTGATTATTCCCATAACTCCTTCAGTACAGTTCTACAAAGAACTTTTTAATGGTCTAGTTTGAGTCATTTACTGACACCTGAACTAATCACTTCGGCCAAGGGAATTAGATCACTTGATCAGAGCCAACTGCAGGACCATCCTTCTGCCCAGGGGAGGTGAAGAAAGTCTCAGCCAACTTCATGGAATGAATTTCAGAGAAGAAAGATATATTTCATTATTAGGAGAATATGCAGAAAGGAATTTTGGATAAGAAAGCATAATGGATGTCCAACATGTTAGCTGTCATATCACAGCTTCTATGTGTGTCACCTTCTTCCACGAGAACTAAAACCATGCTTTATTCCCCACAGAAATTAATTAGTATATATAGTCACCACCTGAAGTAATCATGCCCTAGTTTACTATGTTAGATGTTAGCAACATAATGCTTTATTTGGAATGATTTGCCAGCATAGTGCATGAAAAATTTTCTGATTCATAAATAGAACATGTATGCTCTTCTTCTTCTTTTTTTTTTTTGTAGAGACAGAGTCTCACCCTATCGCCCTCGGTAGAGTGCCATGGTGTCACACAGCTCACAGCAACCTCCAACTCCTGGGCTTAGGCGATTCTCTTGCCTCAGCCTCCTGAGTATTGGGACTACAGGTGCCCGCCACAAAGCCCGGCTATTTTTTTTTCCAAGTTACAGAGATTTTCTCCTGTATTTTCTTCTAAATTTTTATAGTTTCAGATTTAACATTTGGGTGTATAATCTTTACTTAGTTAAATTTTGTGGAAAGTGTGAGGTATGTGATTTGACTTATTAGTGTCCAATTGTTTCAGTAATATTTTTTTAAGTCAAATATATATAGATCATGAATACATTCATGCATATGTTGGGTACAATGTGCTATTTGTTTGTTTTGTTATACAATCTGACTTGATTAGATCAAACCAATCAACATTTACTAGATTATTGTACTGAAGCATCTATGTTGTACACTTGACAGCTTTGACTTGGCTATTTTTTTGTTGCGGTTTGGCCAGGGCCAGGTTTGAACCTGCCACCCTCGGTATATGGGGCCAGCACCCTACTCACTGAGCCACAGGTGCCACCCACATTTATACTCTTCTAAAATATATGTTCCCTGAGTATACGGAATCTCTTTTCTTAAAAAAGTGGCGAAATTTAAGAAAAAGTATGTAGGTTTGGTATGGAGTAATTGCCTTTATCAGATCAGGTGTATCTTTTGCAATTACCTATCTTTTACCACAAGTTTTATGACAATTCAAAAGGACAAACTTTTCTGGGGTTCAGGAAATACAATGAGCATTCTGCCAGGCAACAATTTAAGTATAGGGCAATGGGGTCTTGGTTCCCCATATCAGTGTCAGTATATAATTATAAAAAGGAAATGTCAATGCTTTTTTTTTTATTACTGGCAGGTGGTTGTATTAAATCTAACTTTAGTTGACAGGGACTACTCAAAATTATCTCCTACAGAAACATGCAATCAGAAAAGGCATGAATATATTTGTCAAAATAGCAAGCGGGAGCCCTTGTTTAAAAACTTAAAAAATATCATACCTTCAGATTCTGATGACAAACTTGGTTCCAAATTCACTGAGTAAAAGCATGTGGAAAGTTGAGACCCATAAAGTACAAAGCACTACTTTTCAATTTGAGTTTAACTGTTGCTGAATATAGATTGGTTGAAGGTTTCCGAGACTCGAATTATACATAGCTAAACACAATACAACTCTCATCCTTCTAGCACCTTCTTGAACCTTCTGCACCTTTAAGGCTTAACCTGAAATAATTGCTCAATAAATTCTCATTTAATAAATGACTGAATTGTGATATTAGTCTTTAAAAATGAAAATATCCATCTTAAAAGTTTTACCTTTTCGGGTGGCACCTGTGGATCAGTGGATAAGGTGGCAGCCCCATATACCGGGGGTGGTGGGTTCAAACCCAGCCCCAGCCAAACTGCAACAAAAAATAGCCAGGAGTTGTGGCAGGCGCCTGTAGTCCCAGCTACTCAGGAGGCTGAGGCAAAAGAATCACCTAAGCCCAGTAGTCAGAGGTTGCTGTGAGTTGTGTGATGCCATGGCACTCTACCAAGGGCGATAGAAGAGACTCTGTCTCTACCAAAAAAAAAAAAAAAAAACGTTTTACCTTTTCCAGAGGTCTCACAGTTGTCTGGTTATACTGGTTATATGTAGTTTATCCATTCATCTACTGAACAATATCTTGATTACTTCCAAATTTTGGTAATTATAAATCAAGCTTCTATAAACATGTGTGTGTAGGTTTTTGTGTGGATATTAGGTACAGCTCTATTGAAAAATACCAAGGAGCACTATTTGTGGATCTTATGATAAGATTATGTTTAGTTTTACATTATTCCTAATAATAGGGATAATGCTTTTTAGTGTCAACACAGAGTACTTAATGACACTCTCTTCAATTAATGGCCCTTTTATTTTGGGACCAGGCTTTTGTTTTCCTTGATACCATTTTTACTTAATATTCTTTTCTTTCTCTAGCAAAAAAAGAAAACAAAAGGTTATTCCTTCTTTATTGTCCTTCTTAGAAGGCCACTTATTGTCTCCCTGCCATAGACAACTACTGTCAATGTGTGCTGTAATCTGACATTCTGAGTCATGGACATAAGGTATTAAAATCTATGCTTTATAAGCAAAGCAGATGTTACTTAAAACTTTCTGTATTACTTGTTTCAAATAGCTATACCTTAGTCCAAATTTAAACCTACTTAATTAATAGACAGTTTAATCCAGATAACAGGAATAACTGTGGTTTAATTTTTTCTGTAAGCAACTGAAAGAATAATTAGATCATATTCTAGTATGTTCTGCAATATTTACTGATCTTAAAAATCAGTTTCTAAGATGATTTGGACTCCTTGTAGAACAGAATTTAGGATTTAAGTTTACTTATTTTGTATACATGTTTGAAACCAACTATTGTAGAAAATGAACTATCCATTAAAATATTTTGCTTTATTTTTATCTGCCAATGGACTTAATATGAAATTTTCACTTTAGTCAGTGATATTTCTTTTAAAATTAATTTTTGTGTAAATATAAAAATAGCAATCATTTGATTTTAAATAGCCAAAATTTCTATGTTACTGGAAAAAATTATTTGAGAACAAATTTGTGGGTAAGGTTAGTCAGAACCCTATACATATGATGTAATTGCCATACATTTTAATATGAAGCAAAAATGTATGCTCAATATTTCTGCAATGTTAATTTTTCTGCAGTATTCTAATTGACCAAAACAATGTTAAGGATGCATCTTTATATATGTGTACTACTCAATAATGGACATAATTTAGTCATGCACTATATAGGATGTTAATAATGAAGCCATATGTTTATTTCTGCATTTAAAAATTTTAAACAATCATTTATTAAGTCATTTTGCTTTACCTTGAAGAACATAAACTATTGTTTCAGTTACACAGATCAATAAGATCTTATGTATGACAAGAAATACTCCGTTGAAATGTTATGCTGTAACGTGGAAAAATGTAATGTTTTTCATGGTTTCTATCAATGTGAAATAAAACTTAATTCTGACAAAAAGAAAAAAAAAAAAAGAAACCACCAAACTAGCTGAGTGTTGTTGCTTACGCCTGTGATCCTAGCACTCTGGGAGACCAAGACAGGAGGATCATTTGAGCTTAGGATTTCAAGACCATCCTGAACAAGAGTAAGATCCAGTCTCTACTAAAAAAAAAAAAACCCAGAAAAAAATTGCTGGACTTGGTGGCACATGCCTGTAGTCCCCACTCCTTAGGAGGCTGAGGCAAGAGGATTCTTTAAACTCAAGAGTTTTAAATTGCTGTGAACTAAAATGATACCAAAGCACTTAGGGTGACAAAGTGAGACACTACCTCAAAAGAAAAAGGTCAGGCAAAGTGGCTCATGCCTGTAATCCTAGCAATCTGGGAGGCTAAGGCAGGTGGATTGCTTGAGCTCACGAGTTCAAGAACAGCCTGAGCAAAGCGAGATCCTTTCTCTACTGAAAATAGAAAAACTGAGACAAGAAGATTGCTTAAGACCACATTTGAGGTTGCTGTGAGCTATGATGACATGGCACTCTACCCAGGGTGACTCTGTCTAAAAAAAAAAAAAAAAAAAATGGAAAAAAACCACCAAACTGTCTTTAAAGTAGCTGTGTCATTTTCATTCCCACTAACAACAAAGGACTGTTCTTATTGCTCCACATCTTTGCCAATATTTGATGTTGTCTGTGTTTTGGATTTTGGCTGTTCTACTAGGTATGTAGTGGATAACCCATTGTTGTTTTAATTTCCATTTCTCTGATGATTATGATGTCCAGCATCTTTTCAAATGCCTGTTTGCCATCTATATATCTCCTATGGTGAAGTATGGGAAGGTCTCTGTTGTGGTCTTTGGTTCACTTTTTAAGCAGGTGGTTTGTTTTTATTTAGTTGAGTTTTAAGAGATTTTGTATTTCAGAAAACATTCCTTTATCATATATGCCTTTTGCAAATATTTTCCCCCAGCCTGTGGCCTGTCTTCTCATTTCTGTGACATTACTATTCACAGAACAGAAATGTTTAAGTTTAGTGATGTAAAACTCATCAATTCTTTTTTTTTTTCTAATGGGTCACATATTTGGTGAGATATCTAAAAAGTTATCATCAAACCCAAGGTCATCTAGATTTTCTGCTATGTTCAATAGCAGTTCAATAGTTTTGCATTTTACCTTTAGGTCTGTGATCCATTTTGAGTTAATTTATGTCATGGGTGTAAGGTCTTTGCCTAGATTTATTTATTTTGCATATGATGTCTGCTTGTTCCAGGACATTTGTTTAAAACACTCTATTATATTTGTTCTTTGTTAAAGGTGAGCTGACTATATTTATTATTGTATTGATGAATTCTGTATTCTGTCCCACTTATGTATTTGTCTATTCTTTAACCAATACTACATTGGATTGGTTACAGTAGCTTTATAGTCAGTCTCGAAAGGAGGTGTGGTCAGTCTTTGAGCTTTGTTTTTCTCCTTCAATGTTGTGTTGGATATTCTGGGTCTATTGCCTCTCCACATAAAGTTTAGAATTGGTTTGTAAATATCTATAAAATGACTTACTAGGATTTCAATTTCAGATTGCACTGAATTTATAGATCAAGTTGGAAAGAACTGGTATCTTAACGATATAGAGTTTTTCTATTCATGACTATGGAATTTATTTATTTATTTGAATTCTCTCACCAGAGTTCTACAGTTTTACTCACATTGATTTTATATAGATTTTGTTAGATTTATATAAAATATTTCATTTGTGGGTATGCTAACATAAATAGCATTGTTTTTAATTTCAAATTACATGTGTTAATAGATGATACAAACAAAAGTGATTGGCTTTTGCATATTTGTATCCTAGTTCCAGGAGGGTTTTTTCCCCAATTCTTTTGGATTTAATACGCAGATAATCATGTCATCTGAGAACAAACAGAGCTTTATTTCTCCCTCCCATTAGTATATCTTTTATTTCCTTTTCTTATCTTCATTAGCTAGCTTTTCCGTTCAAATACTGAAAAGAAATGGTGAGAGGGGACATGTTTGCATTGCTCTGATCTTGGAGAGAAAATTTCTAGTTTCTCATCATTAGTTACAATATTTGCTGAAGGGTTTTTTCTAGTTTCTTTCAATTTAATATTTTATTGTTTAGGGTTCATTGAGGGTACAAAGGATTAGGTTACACTGATTGCATTTGTTAGATAAAATCCCTCTTATAATTGTGTACTCCCTCCAAGAGGTGTGCCATACACCATGACCCCCCTTCACCCCTCTCCATACTCTGCTCCCCTCTCTCTTACTTCCCAACCCCCCACACCCTTGATATTAGAATTGAGTACATTGGATTTTTGTTTCTCCATTTCTTTGATGCTTTACTCAGAAGAATGTGTTCCACCTCCATCCAGGTTAATACAAAAGATGTAAAGTCTCCATCTTTAAAATGGCTGAATAGTATTCCATGATACACATCTATCACAGCTTGTTAATCCATTCCTGGGTTGGTAGGAATTTAGGCTGTTTCCACATTCTGGCGATTGTAAATAGGGCTGTAATAAATAGTCTAGTGCAAATGTCCTTATAATAAAAGGATTATTTTTTCTTCTGAAAAAAGATGCCTAGATGCCTAATAATGGGATTGCAGGATCAATCAGAGGTCTAATTTGAGTTCTTTGCGGATTCTCCATACTTCCTTCCAAAACGGTTGTGTTAGTTTGCTGTCCCACCAGCAGTGTAAAAGTGTTCCCTTCTCTCCACATCCATGTCGGCATCTGCAGCTTTGAGATTTGGTTATGTGGGCCATTCTTACTGGGGTTAGGTGTATATTAGGATAGTTTTGATTTGCATTTCTCTGATGATTGGGGATGATGAGCATGTTTTCATATGCTTTTTAGCCATTTGTCTGTTTTTTTTAGAGAGGTTCTATGCATCTCTCTTGCCCAGTGACACATGGGATTGTTGGGTCTTTTTTTGTTGATTAATTTGAGTTCTCTGTAGATAATAGTTATGAAGCTTTTGTCCAATTCATAATATGCAAATATCTTTTCCCATTCTGAAGGTTGTCTGTTTGCTTTGGTTGTTGTCTCCTTAGCTGTACAGAAGCTTTTCAGTTTAATTAATCCCCATTTGTTTATTTTTGTTCTTGCAATTGCTTCAGAAGTCTTCTTCATAAAATCTTTTCCCAGCCCAATATCTTCAATTGTTTTCCCCATACTTTCTTCAAGGATTTTTACTGTTTTATGCCTTAGGTTTAAATCTTTGATCCATCTTGAATGAATTGACTGTAAGTAGTGAGAGGTGTGTGTCCAGTTTCAGTCTTTTACATGTGGTTATCCAGTTCTCCCAATACCATTTATTGAATAGGGATTCTTTCCCCCAATGTCTGTTCTTGTTTGATAATCAAAGATCAGATGGCTGTAAGAAGTTGGTGTCATCTCACAGTTTTCTATTCAGTTCCAAATGCCAATATTTTTGTGCCAATACCGTGCTGTTTCAATCATTGTGGCCTTGTAGCATAGCCAAAACTCTGGTTGGGTGATACTTTGTTTTCATCATTAAGAATTTCCTTGGCTATATGGAGGTCCTTCTTGTTCCATATAAATCAAAGAATTATTTTTTCCAGATCTTGAAAGTATGATAATATTATTTTAATGGGGATTACATCGAATCTGTAGATTGCTTTGGGAAATATAGACATTTTTACAGTGTTGATTCTTCCCAGCCAAGAGCATGGTATGTTCTTCCACTTGTTAATATCCTCTGCTATTTCTTTTCTTAGGGTATCATATGTCTTTGTAGAGGTCCTTTGTCTCTTTTGTTATGTATATTTCTAAGTATTTCTTTTTTCTTTTTTTTTGAAGGTTCTGTAAAGGGAATTGTGTCCTTGATTAGCTTCTCATCTTGGCTGTTATTGGTATATACAAAGGCTACCAAGTTGTGGACATTGATTTTATATCCTGAAATACTGCTGTATTTTTTGATCACTTCCAGGAGTCTTGTGGTTGAGTCTTTGGAGTTCTCTAAGTATAAGATCTTATCTTTGGCAAAGGGCAAGAGTTTGACCACCTCTGTTCCCATTTGGATGCCCTTTATTTCCTTGTCTTGCCTGATTGTATTGGAACTTCCAGCACTATGTTGAGTGTTAGTGGCGATAGAGGACAACCTTTTCTGGTTCCAGTTCTAAGACGAAAAGCTTTCAGTTTTCAGTGTAATATTAACTGTAGGTTTGTCATAGGTGGCTTCGATCAGATTAAGAAATGGACCACTTTTGCCTATATTCTTAAGTGTTCTAATTAGAAAAGGATGCTGAATTTTAGGGAATGCTTTTTCTGCATCTGTTGAGAGGATCATCTGGTCTTTGTTTTTGCTTCTGTTGATATGGTGAGTTATGTTTATGGACTTGCGTATGTTAAACCAGCCTTGCATCTCTGGGATGAAACCTACTTGATCTTGATGAATTTTTTTTTTTTAATGTGTAGCTGTAATCTATTGGCTATGATTTTGTTGAGAATTTTTGCATCTATATTCATTAGTGAAATTGGTCTGAAGTTCTCCTTTTTAGTTGGGTCTTTTCCTAGTTTTGGTATCAGGGTGATGTTTGCTTCATAGAACGTGTTAGGGAAGATTCCTTCTTTCTCAATTTTTTGGAATAATTTCTACAGTGTGGATATAAGCTCTTCTTTGAAGGTTTGATAGAATTCAGGTGTGAAGCCATCTAGACCAGGGAATTTTTTTGATGGGAGATTTTTTATTGTTTCTTCAATCTCAGTTCTTGAAAATGTTCTGTTCAAGAGATCTATTTCTTCTTGGTTGTGTGTAGGGAGAGGGTGCAGTTCCAAATATCGATTCATTTCCTCCACATTGTCACATTTTCTGGGCATAGAGTTTCTTGTAGTAGTCAGAGATGATCTCTTGTATCTCTGTGGCATCTGTTGTTATTTTCCATTTATCATTTCTGATCGAGATTATTGGAGATTTTACTTTTCTGTTTCTAGTTAATCTGGCCGAAGGTTTATCGATTTCATTTGTTTTTTAAAAATCAATTTTTGTTTCGTTAATTTTTTGAATTATTTTATGTTTTTAATTTCATTAATCTCTGATTTAATTTCAGTTATTTCTTTTCTTCTCCTGGGTTTGGGGTTATTTGTTCTTCTTTTCCCAATTCCATAAGATGGTTGATGAGTATGTTGATGTGCTTTTTTTCTGTTTTTTGAATGTGGGCATCTAATGGGATCAATTTCTCTCTTCAGACTGCTTTTGCAGTATCCCACAGGCTTTGGTAACTTGTGCCTTCATTGTTGTTATGTTTGAAGAATTTGATGATTTGCTCTTTTATCTATCCCTCCTCCCAACTATCATTCAGTGTAAAGTTGTTTAATTTTCATGTCTTTGGGTAAGGATGAACATTTTGGTTAGAGTTGAGTTCCACCTTTATTTCCTTGTGGTCTGAGAAGAGACAGTGTATAATTTCTATTCTTTTCATTTTGCTGAGTTTTGATTTGTATCCTAAGATGTGGTCAGTTTTGGAGTACGTGCTATGCACTGATGAGAAAACGTATATTCTTTAGCTTTGGGATGGTGTGTTCTGTATACGTCTATTAGTCCCATTTGTTCTAGGTTCACATTTAAGTCTTTTGTATCGTTGTTTAGTTTGTTTAGGGGATCTGTCTAGTTCTGTCAGAGGGATGTTAAAGTCCCTGGCTATTATGGTTTTATGGAATATCATATTTCTCAGACTTATCAAAGTCTGTTTCATAAATATGGGAGCATTTAAGTTGGGTGCATAAATATTTAAACTTGAAATGTCTTCTTCTTGTAGTGTTCCTGTGATCAGTAGAAAGCGTCCATCTTTGTGTTTCTTGATTTTAGTTGTTTTAAAAACACTTGTCTCTGAAAATAAGATAATTCCCCTTTTCTTCTGATTACCATTTGCTTAAAATACTGTTTTTCATCCCTTGATTCTGAGTCTTGATTTGTCCTTCAAGGACTTTGTCCTTCAAGGTTTAGCTGTGTTTCTTGTAGACAGCATATAGATAACTTGTGCTTTTTTATTCAATCAGCCAGCCTGGGCCTCTTCAGTGGTGAATTCAATCCATTGACATTTACTGAGAGAATTGATAAGTGTGGTGGAGTTGTGTTCATCTTATTTTGTGAATGTCTGTTATGTAGTTTTATCCTTTGTACCTTTGAGAAAGCTAAATTTTGACTTTTGGCTTGTGTGTACTTTGCTGGTGATCCATTGTTATGGTTGGTGTTGAGGATAGGTCTAAGTATTTCCATAGAACTGGTCTTGTGGCAAATTTCCTCAGTGTTTTTATATCCATAAAAGATTTGATTTTTTCATTAATTTTGAAGCTTAATTTAGCAGGATACAGAATTCTGGGCTGAAAATTGTTTTCTTTCAGAATATTGAAGGTGGATGAGTATGCTCTTCTAACTTGGATAGTTCCATTTGAAAAGTCTGCTGTCATCCTAATGGCTTTGCCTCTGTAGGTCAGTTAGCACTTACTCCTGGATGCTTGCAGAATTTTTTCTTTCATCTTGACTTTGGACAGGTTCATTATAATGTGTCTTGGAGAGACTCTGTTTGAGTTGATATTACCCAGGGTTCAATATTCATCTGACAGGAATATTTTGGGGTCTTTAGTAAAACTTGGGAAGTTTTCATTTATGATAGTCTCCAATAGGGCTTCCATTCTTTTGGGACAATCTTTTTCCCCTTTAGGGATTTCTATTATTCACATATTTGAATGCTTCATGGAGTCTCATAGTTCTCTAAGTGCCTGTCTGCTTTCTCTCTTCTTTTCTGCCTCTTTAACTACCTGGGTTAATTAAAAACTTTATCCTCTAGCTCTGCATTCTTTCTTTTCCATGTTCTAACTTATTTTGGATTCTTTGTGCTGCATTTTAACATTCCCTGATTGTCTCTTTCATTTCTTAAGCTCTGCCATATCCTTTTTGTATTCTAGATATCTCTTATCCTACTTTTGGTTCTATCTTTCCATTTTCTGATCCATTCCTTTTATTGTCTTTATTATCCATATTTTAAATTCCCTTTTTGTCATCCATTAATGCATTGTAGGTGGAGTCTTTTGCATTCCCTGCCTCATGATCCCTTGGGGGAGTTGTTTCAGTTTTTCATGTTGCCTGAATTTTTCTGTTGGTTCCTCCTCATATATTCTTTCTTCTTGTTCACCTCATCTCCTCCTTTTTCCTTCTTACTTTCTCCTTTACTTTAAATTACCTTATCTCAGAGTTTAGGTCTTGAAGTGGCCTCAGCCTGAGCAAAGCCAAACTCTTCCTCATGGCCACAAAAACAGGAGTCTTTGCTTTTAATGAAAATATGTTACAATGTATTGCCAGGACACCAAGTGGTGGTGTGGTTTTTTTAGGAGACAGAGAACAGGCAGCAACCTCTATGGTTATTTTTCAAACTTAGCTGCCTTTGGTGATTGCTTGATTGTTTCCTCAGCATTCAGACCCTGCTGGGTTGGGATCTTAAAGGTCACAAGAATCCTTCCAAGGCAAATCTCACAGTGCCCCCATACTCCAGTTCCCATGGGGTGCAGATGTCCCTCAGCCTGTCCCAAGAGTGGAGTTCTGATCCCAGCAGACAGGATTAAGACAATTGAACGTTAAGCCCCTGCTAAGACCTTCTCCTGACCTTCCTGACAATGGCAGCCCCCTGACTGGCTAGACCTTCTCAGTATGGCTGCCTCACCATCCACCAAAGCTATGGCAAATCCACTCCATCTAGTTTCAAATCTGGGTACTGTATACTGTTGAAGTCCACCCACTGCTCCCAGTTTTCCACTTAATGCACAGCTTCCCCCAACAAGTGAAAGGTCTAGGTCTTCCCATCCTAGACCTCCATGGGGGTCCAACCAATGCCAGTGGGTAGCAATCACTTGCCTAATTCAACAGATTATGATCGTTCCAGATCACACGCTGTATCCAGCTCACCACCTCCTCGCTGTGATCCCTAAGCTATGACTCTGGGTAAAGACCCTGTGCCAGGTATGGCTGGGTTCTTTTTCCCCAGTCGTTCTAGGAGAACTCCATTGTAGTCAGCTATTTTGCTCTGCCTTCTTGTGGATATTTTTTATTAGGTTGAAATAGTTCCACTTTATTCATAGTTTCCTGAGAGTTTTTATTATTAATGAGATTGGATTTTGTTAAATGTTTTTTGTGCATCAGTCGATAAAATGACGTGATTTTGCTCTAGCCTGTGGATGTGATACATTATATTAATTAATTTTTAAATGTTGAATTAGTACTGCATACCTTACATAAATCCTACTTGGTCATGGTGCATAATTTTTTTGTACCTTTTAGTGGATCTGCTGATGCTTTTGTTGATTTTTTTTGTATATATTTTCATGAGAGATATTGGTCCGTAGTTGTTTTTTGTTTGTTTGTTTGTTTTGTAATTTTTTGTCTCGTTTTGATATTAGGGTGAAGGCCTAAGAAGAGAATGAGTTAGAAAGTATTTCCTCTGTTTCTAGCTCATAGGCCTATTCAGATTATCTGTGTCTTTATGTGTGAGTTTTTACAATAAATATCTTTCAAGGAATTGGTCCATTTCTTCTCAGTTATTAAATTTATGGCCGTAGAGTTGTTCATAGTATCTCTTTTTTATCCTTTTAATGTCCATGAGATCTGTAGCAATATGCTCTCTTTGTGATGTTAGTAATTTGTGTCCTCTCTCTTGTTTAATTAGCTTAGATAGGAGCTTATCAATTTTAATTGTCTTTTCAAACAATCAGCTTTTGGTTGCACTGGTTTTCTTTATTGATTTACTGTCTTTAATTTCATTGATTTTTGCTTTAATATTTACTATTTCTTTTCTTATGCTCACTTTGGATTTAATCTGCTTTTCTTTTTCTCATTTCTTAAAGCAGAAGCTTAGATAATTGAATTTAGATTTTTCTCTTTTTTTAATTTATACATTCAATCTTATAAGTTTCCATTTTATCATTAGTTTTACTACCTTCCACCAATTTTGATAAGTTATGTTTTCATTTTAATTCACTAAATTTACTTCAAAATATTAAGAAAATGTGTATTAAGATTTTTTTAACTAATGTATTATTTAGAAGTGTGTTGTTTAATCTTCATGCATTTGGGAGATTTTCTGGGGGTTTTTTTGCTATTTATTTCTAGTTTAGTTCTGTTGTTCCCTGAGAACAGTCATTTTAAAATTTCCATTCTTTCAAATGTGTTAAAGTGTGCTTGATAGTCCAGCATATGGTATATTTTGGGAAATGTCCCATGTGAACTTAAACTTAATATGTATTATACTGTTGTTGAATGAAAGTAGTTTATAGATGTGAATTTTTGTCAAGTTCAGGAGTGGTGTTGTTGAGATCAACTATATTCTTACTAATTTTCTAAATGCTAGATGTGTCCATTTCTGATAAAAAGGGTATTAAAGTCTTCAACTATTACAGTGTAGTCTTCATCTTTTTGTCTTTGCAGTTCTACCAATATTTGCCTAACATATTGTGATATTCCTTTGTTAGGCACATACATGATAAGTTTTATTATTTCCTCTTGAAGAACTGACCCCTTTATTACTATGTAATGACCCTCTTTAACATTCCTTGTTTTGAAATCCACTCTGTCTCCAATAATATAGCTATTGTTTCATTTTCCTTAGTGTTACTATAATAGAATATATGAGGTTGGGTTATTTATAATGAAAAGACATTTATTTAGTTCATGGTTCACAGTCTGGGAAGTGCAAGAAGTGGAGTATTGGCATCAGCTCAACATTTGGTGAAAGCTTTTTGTGTTACATCATAATATGGCTAAGAAGATCAAGGGTAGGGGACAAGGAGGCAAAACCCAAGAATTGTCCAATTCCCACTCTCAGGGAAACATTTTTTTGAGAACCATTCCCACCAGAGTGAAATCTTGCTACCACAAGAATAACACCAATTCAAACACCTCCCATTAGGCCCCTCCTCCCAATACCACTTAATTTGTGGTCAAACTTCAAGATTAGTTTTGGTGACAATAAATAATATCTAAACCATAGTAGCTTCTTCTTCTTCTTCTTATTATTATTATTACTGTTAATATCATTATTATTTTGAGACAGAGTCTCACTCTGTCACCGTAGCTAGAATGCAATGGCATCATCATAGCTCACTGCAACCTCAAACTCCTAAGCTCAATGATAGTAGTGTTTCCAAGTAATGGGGACTATAGGTACACACTACATGCCCTGCTAATTTTTCTATTTGTTGTAGAGCAGGGTCTTGCTCTTGTTCAAGCTGGTATTGAACTCCTCCCCTCAAGCAATCTTCCTGCCTTAGCCTCCCAAATTCTCACTTTTTTTACTAGTGCTATTATGCCATACCTTCCTCCATTAATTTTTAATCTATATGTTTCCTTAAATTTAAAGTAGATTTCTTATAGATAACTTATAGCTAGTTGGATATTGTTTTTTATCCATTCTGATAATATTTGTCCTTTAAGTGGTGGTTTTAGACTAGTGTTGTTCCAAGTGAATATTAATACAGTCATATTAATAACTACCATATTTGTTACTGTTTGCTCTTTGTTGCCTTGTTCCTTGTTTCTCATCTTGCCTCCCATTTTTTCTGCCTTTGTTAATTTCAATTGAGCATTTATTATTTTTATTTTTCCTATCTTTAGTAGATATGTTTCATTGTTTTCCCACTTTTTTTGGTGGTTACCCTAAAGTTTGCAATATACATTGATGACTAATCAAGCCCACTTTCAAATAACACTGTATTGTTTCATGGGTAGAATAAGTATGTTATAAACAAAATAATCCTAATTCCACACTCTCATTTTTTGCATTATTTCTATAATTAGTTTTGTTTATATATAAACATACATAAGTAGTATATATGATAACATAATCATAATTCATTGAATAAATTGTTGCTATTTTTATTTTAAATAAATTGTTATCTATTAGATTGATTAAAATAAAAAAAGTTTTTATTTTACCTTCACTTATTTTTTTCTCCAATGTTCTTCTTTTCTTATAAGCCTGTCTTTAGAGGTTTCCTGACTTATACTTCTAGACTTTAAAGAAATTTATTAACATACCTTACAAGGCACATCTACTAGCAACAAATTCTCTCAATTTATGTTTCAGAAAGTCATTATTTTGCTTCTACTTTTTTTTTATTGTTTGAGATTCATTGAGGGTACAAAGAATTAGATTATACTAATTGCATTTGTTAGGTAAAGTTCTTCTTATAATTGTGTCTCACTTCCCAAGAGGTATGCCATCTCCCTGTCCCCCTCCTTCCTTCCCTCTCCCCATCTCTCATTCACCTAACCCCTACCTTATATTAGATCATCTACTGCCCCCTTTTTAGAACTAAGTACATTGGATCCTTTCTTCTCCATTCTTGTGAAGCTTTACTCAGAAGAATGTGTTCCACCTCTATCCAGGTTAATACAAAAGATGTAAAGTCTCCATGTCTTTTAATGGCTGAATAGTATTCCATGGTATACATCTACCACAGCTTGTTAATCCATTCCTGGGTTGGTGGGTATTTAGGTTGTTTCCACATTTTGGTGATTGTAAATTGAGCTGCAATAAACAGTCTAGTGCAAATGTTCTTATGATAAAATGAATTTTTCTCTTTTGGGTAGATGCCTAGTAATGGGATTGCAGGATCAAATGGGAGGTCTAATTTGAGCTCTTGAAGAGTTCTCCATACTTTCTTTTTAAAAGCTTGTATTAGTTTTCAGTCCCACCAGAAGTGTAAAAGTATTCCCTTCACTCCATATGCACGTCAGCATCTGCAGCTTGGAGACTTGGTGATGTGGGCTATAACTAAGCTGAAAACTTCTGTGCTGCTAAGGACACAACAAGTAAAGCAAAAAGACAACCTTCAAAATTGGAAAAGATATTTACAGGGCATCAATCTGGCAAAGGGTTGATAATTACAATCTATAAAGAACTCAAATTAATCAACAGAAAAAGTAAATAATCCCATCTACCTCTGAGCAAGAGAGATGAACAGAAACAAAGACAGATGAATGGCTAACAAACATTTGAAAAAATGCTTATCATCCCTGATCATTAGAGAAATGCGTATCAAAACCACCCTGAGATATCACCTAACCAGAGTGAGAACAGCCCACATCACAAAGCCTCTCCTCTACTTTTGAAGGGTAATTTTTCAAGATACAGAAATTGAGATTGTTATGTTTTTCCAACATTTCAGATATTTTGCTTTTCTCTTTTCTTGGTTATATAGTTTCTTAGGAAAAGTTGGATATAATTATTATTGTTCCTCTATAAGTAAGGTGTTTTGTCCTCTGATTTTATCTTTGATTTTCCATAATCTGAAAATGGTGTGCATAAGTGTAGGGTATCTGGTTATTATTTTAAATACTGTTTGTTGTTGAACATTAATTTTTAATTTTTAAATTAATTTTTATTATTTTAAATCATGTTTTTTGTTGAATATTAATTTTTTCCTTTTTTTAATTCCTCAAATTCCCACTATATATATATAATAATATGTTGCAACCATTGTAGTTGTACCATAATTCTTAGTTACAGTTGAATCTTGTACAACACAAGTTTGAACTGTGTAGGTCCACTTATTATGAAGATGTTTTTCAACCAAACATGGATCAAAAATACAATGTTTGTGGAATATAAAATGATATAGATAAAGGGCCGATCTTTCCTATACATAGTTGTGCAGGGCCAACTACTGGACTTTTGTATGCATAAATTTTGATGTTTCAAGAAATCCTAGAACCTATTTCCTGCATATGTACGAAGGTAAAACTATATTCTTTTCTGGAAGTTTTAGTTTTTCATGTTTGTTGTTGTTGTTGCTGCTATTGTTGTATGTGTGTGTGTGTCTTCTTTAGTTCTTGCTTTTCCATTTTGGAGGTCTCTATTGAGATACCTTCAAGCTTTGAGTTTCTTTCCTGTCATATCTAGTCTACACAGGCCCATCTAAAGAATTCTCCACTTCTTTTATTATCTTTTATCTCTAGCATTGCTCTTTGGTTCATCCTTACAATTTTCATGTCCCCACTTAACATTTTTCATCTGTTCTTGCACACTGTCTAGTTTATGTGTTAGAGCCCTTAGCATATTAATCATAGTTCTTTTAAATTTCCTGTCTGCAAATTCCAGCATCCCCTTTAAGTCTGTCTGATGCTTACTCTGACTCATCAAACTATATTTTTTGCCTTTTAGTATGCCTTGTAAGTATTTCCTAATAGCAGACATGATATACTGGATAAAAGGAACTGTCAGAATAGGTAATGTAGTGGTAAGGTAGAGGGAGAGGGACAGTGTTCTACAGTCCTGTTATTAGGTGCAAGAATTTTAGTGCGCCTATGTCTGTGGACTGTGAACTTCATGGGTGGTTTTCTGGTTTTTTTCTCCCTGCTTAGGTGATTAAAGTGAACTGCAGTTGGTATTTCCTTTCTCTCACATGGAAGACTAGAGTTAGCTGGAGTTGCATCTTTCCCTTCCCCCAGGTCAGTTAGGCTCTGATAAAACCCCAGCAAGTTAGGCTCTAGTTAATGAGTTTCTCCTGAGGATAGACTTTGTTAAGACAGAGTACTCTGACATTTTTCCAAATGGTTGCTTTTTTTTTTCTGTCTCCCTGTTGGAAGCACCAGGCAATTTTTCTGCAGTATTCTCTGTGAAAACCTGGTCAAACTCCTAGAAGTAAAACTCACAGAAGTGTGGAGGCCTCCTCTGTTTGGATCCCCTTGGAATTTCCATACTCAGATTTGTCCATATCAGGCCTCTAGCAATTCTTTGATTACAGCTAAGGTTTTTTTACCCCAGCACTGGTTTCCGAGAGGTTTTTGCTCTGGTATGTTGTGATTCTCTGCATCTACTTGTCTGTCTTTCCAATTTGGAGGAGGGGTAGCCATTTTTCCTCTGACTTCTCTTATGGATCTAAGATTTAGTTTTTATTTTTCTATTTGCTGAGTTTTTCTTGTCTGGATGGTATGGTGACTTCTAAGGTTCTTACATAAAAAACATGAAGACATAAGTCTCTTTTCCATTTCTCATCTCTACTTTCCTTTAGACTGACTTAATTTTTAGGAACTTCTCTGTTTGGTAGCAAAGAAGACCATGGAAAGGCTCAGACTCACACTGGCCTTTCAGTTATCAATGCCAGAAAAGTTAGTTCAATGGTCCATCCCCATTGTGCCTTAGAATTCCCAAAAGTGATCCCAATTGGCTTTCTTTGGTGGTGTGCTCAGTGCTGGGCCAAAAACTGTGTTCAGAAAGAGGGAGAGAAGGAAGGGACATTTTTATAGATCTATCAGAATCATGTGCCTTTTCAAGGGCTGGGAAGATGTAACTGGGATTGGCAGCTCGTGGGAGCTCATGGAGTGGAGAAGAGACAGATCCTAAAAGAATAGAGAGATTAAAAGAAATAACCACAGATATTCAGATAGCCACCACATTCCCTCTAACAAGCTTCATATATAGCGCTCTAATTGATTTTGATGGTGAACTTTTCCAACTCCCTTTACAAAGAAACTGAAATTCTGTAGGCTGAAGTGATCTGCTCAAGGTCATCCATTAAGTTAATGACTGATCTATGAGGTAACCAAGATCTAAAGTTTCCTAGTGAAAAGCCTATTTTCACTATTTCCAATCATTTGGCCTCCCAGATGCCCCATAAATCTGCATCCTTTCCACCAGTTCATTGCAGGTATAAATATTTCTCTTTAGTAAAACATATCCTACTATGGAATTATAAAGTGATTGGCCAATTGCTGTTCCACACACTGTATACATCTGACCTTGTATGTAATGTGTTGGAATTCGTTAAACTGGGTAAGCCCAAGAAAATGAACCATGACTATACGATTCTACAGTGCATGGATTGTATGAGGGAAAATTTCTTTTAGCTTATTCTGTAAGATACAGGTGATTTCTAGGCATCATGCACTCCAAGACATGATTTAAATCAATTCAATAACAAGTTTGGTGATTTATGAGCTGAAACCCTTAGTAGATAAACCCAGTGGAAATCAGTGCAAGGAACAAAGCCTTTGGCTATGTTCATTTCACAATCTGTCTTAACGGAATCTCTCGTCCAGCCGGTACATCTATGATATTCTAGACTGTGTCCTCAAAGCTTTAAGGAGAGGTAAATGACTGTGAGGGATATAGAGAATGAAAAAGAACATAGGGCTAGGTGTCCATCAGGACTCTGGGACTCCAGCAAAGCACACTATCCCTGAATCTCACTTTCTGTTTCTATGACATGTGGATATTTGGAGCTCAAATGCTGGGTAGCACCATCTGTGTTTGGTAGGTATGTTAGTAGAATAGGACGAGGCCAACTTATCATGTCTTTAGACCCTTAGAGACTAAAAATGTCCCTAGATGGTATTTTCTTTAAACTACTACATTTGTTTGTTTGTAATTGTGTGACATTCTACAGGAACAAACTATTAATGTGGTATAAATGACTATAGGCTGTGTGCTAGAAGACCAAAATTATCATTCACCTAAGGATAGATGGATGAAAAAGAGCCATGAATTACAGCATTGGTCTCCTTTACACTAATAAGAAAATATTAACATGGGAAAAGTAAGTAATTACAGATTTTCTCTTCAGTTCATTGAGCTTTCAGGAGACATGAAAAATTCTGTGATTATAATGCATTGGAATTTATTTCAGTAAAAGTGAAAATAGTTAGTCTGACACAGTCATCCTCTGATTAAAAATATAGCATAAAATTCCTTTATCAATACATGTGTCATGCAGAGAATGAAATGATTTTTATTGTTTTAATTTTTTTTGTATGCTTTATTGTAGAATCACAGATTTGCACATAAATAATTACAAGTCTTTGGTGAATATCGAAGAATGTTGGAATCAATTTTAACCTATGTCTAACAACAGTCTAGCAGGAAAGAGATATATTACATGTTTATCAAGGGGGTAGGATAATGGCTGATTTTAATTTACTTCTATATCAATGTAGACAATATGACATCTTGTCAGGAAAAAGCACAGAACATGTAGAATGATAACCAGTGGCAAATAGATAATAGCAGGTTGACTTCCTTAAAATAAGATAGATTTTAAGGGGTTTTTTCCTCTTTAATATGTCTGTGATTTGTCATGAAATATTATAAAATATTTTCAAACATGTATTGAGATTGTTACTCATGTTTTAATAAAAAATATAATTTCTGAGCAATATTATTGAGAGCTCTTTCACTTACAGATAGAAAAATCAATTTAAACTGGATTAAGTAAAAAAGAGGATTTACTGATACTTCTATGAGAAAAAAAATGATGATATCATGGCTTCAGGCATATAGTTGGATTCATTTGTTCAGTGTCACCATTAATTGCTGTCCATCTCTGAGCTCTAATCTCACTTGGGTTGGTCACATATGGCAAAATTTTTCTGTGTGGAAACAAGGGAACTAACCCCAGGTCCTGGTTCACATTCTGTCATCTTACTTGCCTTAAGTCTTAGATGATTTTGTTTCAAATGGTTTCAAGCAAAGTGCTGGAGTTATGCCGCTTTGGACTAACTTGGGCTTTATGTCCCTGAATCAGCTATTGTAGCTGGCAGAATGCAGTATGATGATTGGCCAGATTGAGGTCACATGACCACACAGGTGAGAGCTGAGGTCAGTCGTACCCACACCACGATGATAAAGAGGGAAACGTTAGACTCCCCAGATTAATATTGCTTTTACCAAGGGGAAAGGAGGTAGTTCAATATCAATAAAATCTAAAAATTTTATATATGTAGTAAATGAAAAGTTTGAGGTCAGGGTTAATAATACCAACTTGCCTAGTAAGGACTACCCTGAATGTTACCAAATTGGATGACCAATGGTTTTTTAAAAACTTATTTTTTAGTACCAAATTAGCAAAAGAAAAAGAAAAATGTAGATACTGCTCTCTGTTGACTAATATGAAGTGACCCCTTAGTAAAGAAAATTCACAAATTGTGTTCTGAACATTTCCAATTGGTGAAGCAGAGCCTCCTACATGTTATGGTTTCTGTGTTTTTCAAATTAAGTAGTCTTAAAATGTCATAATGAAAATTAGTACTATTTTTATAGACAATCAGAAAAATCCACAATAGTGAAAAATATGACCACACGTTACCTGTGCTGTAGAATTTCATATAACCATTTCAGTTGACTACCTTTTTGTTCCCTTGGTAAAGTGAAAGACTTTACAGAGAAGTCGTAGTGATCATGGGTGTGTCATGTCAATTCTCAGACTTAGTCTGCAACGCTGCAGGTAGGTCCCAACAGTGTGTGTTTAACAAGTCCACTGGGTGATTCTCGTGCACACTAGTATTTAAGAACTACCAATTGGTTTTCAATACATAGTTTGTTGTTGACAATTTTATAGCAATACAAATTTCATTAACATTTTTACTCCGATAGTAATAATGGTGATAGTAATAATAGTAGGAGTAACTTACGACATTTATTAATCCCTTACTGTACATACATCAGGTACTGCACACATCTCATTTGATGACCACAACTCTAGAAGTTAGATATTCTTGTTACTCCCATTTTACAGGGAAGAATACTGAGGACAAAAATGATGTGCTTAGTCAAAATCAAACAATTAGTAAATAAAATCACTTCCTTTTACCCATCCCAGTCTATAATTTTGGTACATGGAAAGGCACTCTTCCCAGGTAGCAATGGAGTAACATTAGACTCAGAGACTTTCAGCAATAGGAAGAGCCTTTGCTGTCTTACTTTATCCACTTAAATGTAAATCTTGTCTCTTTATATTTTTAGTATTATGGAAAAAGAAAAGATGGGGTGTTTTAAAAATCTTTATAGTTTCCTTATATGATGCAATATGCCAATGACTACTGGGTAAAGGATATGGAAATTTGGAAGTTATCCCTTCCTTCTGTCTATCATTTTGTTCTGTTCTGTCCTTCCTGGTCATTTTGTTTCAATAACATGTAGCAACAGTAGAATTCATCACATAGTATTAGAACTCACTGTGTTGATCAGTTGTTTAGCCCAGTTCCTATTTCTTTCAGCCAAGTGGTTAGAGCAAGCTGAGTTGTAATGTGCCTAAGCACAGCTTTTCCATTGGCCCTGAGCAACTTCCGGAGTGTGCTCTGTGTATGTGGCGTCCCAGCGGGTTTAAGGAAAGACCTGATTCCTTTCTGCACCACTGCATTTTTTGTACTCTGGCTCATGTCACCGGTCAGGACAAAGCTCCTCAATCTGGCTTCTGTTAGGATACTGGTTCTAACAAGGGTCTGTGCTGATTCTTGAAATATGCTGAGATGCATTCTTTTTCATTTTGGTGAGGAAGTAGTGCCAGTTGACTCAAACAATAAGATTGTTCCAAAGGTCACCCCCAAAGTCACCATACGCAGGGAAAATGGGAAATTGTAGCTAAATGTACCTTTATTTACAAAATATTCTTTACAAAATTTTATAAAATATTTACAAAATATTCTCTATGTGTTGTCCACCTCTTTGTAAAATTTTGTAATGAATATTTTATAAATAAAGGTACATTAAGCTACAATTTTCCATTTTCCCTGTGTGTGGTGACTTTAGGGATGACCTTTGGGACAGTATGTATTTTAACCTCTACCTTTGCAAAGTCCAAGGCAACTCATCTTCCTATAAAAAAACAAGGACTAAGCCAGATCTTCTGTGGTATGCATGTGGCGGTAGCTCAGGATGCCTTTCTATGCAAAATTCTCTTTTAGTTACAGTGGCACATTTCTAAGTCGGCCCCCAAGGTTCCCACTCTCTGATGTGCTCTGAATAAGCCAGTTGCCTCTTCTTGAATATATGTAGGCTTGGCCTAATCAGGTGAGCCCTTTAAAAAGCAAATACAATGGTCAGAGACAAAAAGTGTGAGAAATTCAAAGCTTCAGAGATGTGCTCCTGCTTGCCTTGAAGCAACAGTTATATTCATGAACCATTTCATGAATAGGGCCACACGGCCCAGGCCAGAGACTGACCTCTGGGTGCTCACAGGAGTCCCCAAACAGCATCAAGCAGAAAAATGAGCACCACAGGCATATAACTACAAAGAAAATAAATTCTGCCAGAAACTTGAGGGGGCTTGGAAGCAGGCTTTGCCAAGTCGAGCCTCCAAATAACAACACAGCTAGCTGATACCTTGATTTCAGTCCCGTGAGACCCTGAGCATAGGACCTTACTGAAACATACCAGACACCTGATACACAGAAACCATGTTATGTGTTGTTTTATGCTGTAAGAGGTGTGGTCATTTGTTACATAGCAATAGAAAACCAGGGCAGCCCAGAACATGCCTCGCCTTCCATAAGAAGTACTACATTATGTTCCAGCAATTTCCAGGACTGTTATACAGAAAGATGGGTAATGTGGCTTTGTAACAAATGGAAAGCAACATAGAAATGTTGTGATTCTCATAGACAATTCAGTTAAGACTGTGGCATATCATATTATCATCGTCCCTTCTTGCTTCTTAACCAGTTTATTTGCTGTTTCCCACATTCATTATCACATTATATGTCTGTTCTCGGCAGTTTCAGTCCATGATTTTCTGTCTCCCAGTGTATTTAGATGTTGATTCAAAATTGCAGTGGTATGTTTTATTTTTTTTTAATTGCTAAAACATGATCATTCTATCAATAAATGCTATAACTTTCCTATGAATTTTTTTCTTTATATTCATGTTTGCTGTGTTAGAAAATTTAATATTTTTCTCACTTTGTAATACAGATACAGTTGTAATGAGAGGCATAAAACCTAACATAATTTATATAAGTATTGCATTATCTTAGACTGAAAAAATACAAAAATACATAGTCCAAATCAATAGATGTAACTAATATATGTAATAGATGTAACTTATAGTAGGTAAATTGTGGGCCTATCTTTGAAACTCATCAACATCACTCTTAATTTTTTTTCCAAAATATGGCCAAAAGTGATTTGAAATCCCCATACTCCATCATGGATCTGTTTCATTTTTCTTTTGGCTGCCATAGATTTGTAATGAGCTTGTGTTTGAAAGAAAGAGAAAGGGAGAAAATAATTGGATCTGTCCCTCCCATTACCACCAAGTCCTATTTTTGAAGATTTTTCTATTATTTAACACCTTCCATTTACCTTAGAAGTGTGATTCAGTTATCAGAATCTGAAGAAACCGAAATCTAACTTAGAAGGCTTGTTCACAAACATCTCTCTTGACTCATCAGGAAAACCAAGCTGTCTTAAGGCCTGTTTCTTAGGGTCACCCTCTAAAATGAAAGTTGACCCTATTCGGGGGCCATCCTGAGACACCAGGGATTATCACCATGATTAACAGGATGAATGGGACTTTGGAAGTTGCTTATCCATTAGGTAATATCTGATGGGTATAGACTTGGACCTGCTCCCCAAGTGTTCATACCCTCAGCAATTAGCCAAATAACAGAGACTGAACCATTGCAAATTTCTGGAGTTTACCTTTTGGTGTAGCATTCAGAGATGTGCTCCTGCTTGCCTTGAAGCAACAACTGCCATTTCATGACTAGGGCCAGAGACTGACCTCTGGGCGCTCATTAGAAGTCCCCAAACAACATCTGTTTCAGCTATCAGAACCTGAAGAAACTGTAATCTAACTTAGAAGACTTCCTCACAAACATCTCTCTTGACTTGTCAGGAAAACTGAGCTGTCTTAAGGCCTGTTTCTTAGGGTTTTCCCTCTAAAATGAAAGTTGACCCCATTTGGGGGCCATCCTGAGAGACCAGGGATTATCACCATGAGGCCACCAAGAAAGGCAGCCTTTCTTTCTTCATATAATACTATGATATAAAGGAACCAGTCTTGATATCCAATATACATTGTCTCAACTTCTCAGGGCTAAGGATAACTATAAGTTCTCAACTCTTCTTGGCCATACACCTTCCCCAGCCCTACCCAGGGAGCCATGCTACTGTCGCTGGTACAAATAATGAAAGTACTGCTGGTTACCATTTTTGTAATATCTACTATGTTCCAGGCACTAGGAGATAGTATGTTGGTAACCTGTTGCTGAGTAACAAATCACCTTTCAGAACATAACAGCTAAAACAACAAATTTATTTGTTTATTTATTTATTAGATTATAACTGTATACATTGCTGCATTTATGGGGTACAAGGTGCTTATTTTATATACAATTTGGAATGCTTACATCAAACCAATTAACATAGCCTTCACCTCACTTAATTAATTGTTGTGTTAAGACATTTATACTCTTAATATATTTGATATGTACCCTTGCAATATGCACAATAGGTGAGGTCCCACTAATTACCCTCCCTCCATCCAGCCACTGCCCCATCTTTCCCTCCTCATCTCTCCTTCTTTCTGGGCTATAATTGGGTTTTATCATTTGTATGAAAGTGTGGGTGATTATATATTGGTTTCATAATAGTACTGAGTACATTGGATATTTTTTCTTTCATTCTTGTGATATTTTACTAAGAAGAATATGATCCAGCTCCATCCATGTAAACATAAAAGAGGTAACGTCTCCATCTTTTTTATGGCTGCATAATATTCCCTGGTATACATGTACCACAATTTGTTAATCCATTCATAAGTCGATGGGCACTTGGGCTGCTTCCATGAGTTGGCAATTATGTTTTGGGCTCCAATAAACATTCTTATGCAAATGTCTTTGTTGTAAAATGATTTTTGATCATCTGGATATATACCTAGTAGAGGAATTGCAGGATAGAACAGCAGATCTACTTTTAATTCTTTAAGTGTTCTCCAAACTTCTTTCCAGAAGTGATGTATTA
Source organism: Perodicticus potto (assembly GCA_963574655.1). Taxonomy (NCBI): domain Eukaryota; kingdom Metazoa; phylum Chordata; class Mammalia; order Primates; family Lorisidae; genus Perodicticus; species Perodicticus potto. Next base: position 62,091 of record CAUYRH010136520.1, on the reverse strand, counting down.
GTTCTTCCACTTCCTCGCCAACATCTGTAGTTTTGGGATTTTGTTATGTGGGCTAATCTTACTGGAGTTAGATGATAAATAAATTTATTATCTCTCACAATTTCTGGCAGTAGCTTAGCTGGGTGGTTCCAGCTCAGGGTGTCATGTCATGGGGAAATAGTTAAAATAGCACCTGTAGCTGCAGTCATCAGAGGCTTTATAGGGATGGAAGACCCAGATAACCCACACTTACAAGTGGCAAGTTGATGTAAAGAGACCTCTGTCCCTTACCTGATGGATAAGATAGTACTGCATAAGATAGTACTTTCTTTTAACCTTGGCAATTAGTTTCCCACAAGCAAGAGGTCAGAGCAAGCAGTCCTAGCTGTACGTTTTATGCCCTAGCCTCAGAAATCACACATCACCATTTCTGCTGTATTTAACTGGCTGTTCAAGTTACCTGTATTCAGTGTGGGAGAAGGCAACACAAAGATATGAATACCAGTTGGTGAGTGTCACTGGGGCCATCTTGAGGGGTGGCTACCAGATGTAGGTGTAACATATAATTTGTGCTTATGTAGTGTATTTTCTATATGCTATGCTAACCATTAGGTGCTAGAGTGAAGGATATATTTAAGAGAGAAGATTCTGAACCTCCTAATTTATGTCTTAATTTTCTTTTCTTTTCTTTTCTTTTTTTTTAAAGATATTTTATTTTATTTATTTATTTTGGGGGCAGTTTTTTGGCCAGGGCTGGGTTTGAACCCACCACCTCCAGCATATGGGGCCAGCACCCTACTCCTTTGAGCCACAGGTGCCGCCCTATGTCTTAATTTTCATGATGCTTCCATCTGAGTTCCGCTTAGGCTGGATATTTGAAAATATTGAGATTCTTCTATCTTTCATTCACTCTTTGGGCACCAGGGATGCTCTGGTGATTGAGGTCAACAGAATGCCAGCCTTCAGGGGTATAGAGTCTAGAGGGGAGGGACTCTAATCAAGTAAATTGACATTGGTGTGAGCATCATGATGAAAATTCGGCAGGAAGTGGAGATTGTATAGGATAGAGTGGATGCAGTGGGATGTCCTAAAGGGATGGCTTTTGACTTAAGCCAAAGCATGATTATGAAAATGGGACATGACATGGAGATCTGATTAGGGGTGGTGAAGGGGAGACAGAGTAAGGAAAGAACAAGGGTAGGAACACTTAGCAAAAAGTGTGGTCTGTTCAAGAGCTGAAAAACTGATCAACATGGCTGGAGCAAAGTAAATAGGGAGGGGAGGGGCAATAGATGAGATTGGAGAGAGACAAAAGGCCATATATCAAGATATTCTGTGGGTCACTTCTAAATGCAGGGGAGCCATTGAGAAGTACTTAGTAGAGAAGCAACAGGATATTCTTTATTCTTTGGGCTGATCAGTCTTGCTGCTAGGTAGAAAAAGGATGGTCAATATCAGTTGCTATTATCTTCATTTCTCTTTTTGTCTCTTTATAGGTTCATATCCATATAGATGTCTTGGGCTTCCAACCAAGACATCTTCCCCTTGCAATTGGCAGCCACTCTTCGTTCCTCCCACTAGTAGAATGTTATAAAAATCACAGATCTCTCACACACTATGAATACTGTGTATTCATTTACCCATTTTGTACATTTTCTCAGCCTTTGCCCCCTTTCAAAATTGTGCTTTATCTGCAGTTCCTTTCCTTGGTGTTATCTGTATGACATGCCAATTACTGTTTAAAAAGCATGTCTAAATGAGGCCTGCTGAAGTGAGAAGTTACAGCTTTGAAGGGGTTGGAGGAAGGGAATGGTGACTGTGCAGTTACCCATCCCTTACCCCTGCCAGTGTCTCTGCCTAGTTCTGCTCTGGCACATGTGGTCAGGTGGCTGAATCACACACTAAGCTGCCAGGTGAGACTTCACACCACCCCGCCCAGCCAGAGGAGGAAAACATCATCTTTAGACCCACACGAGATAGTCCACACTCTCTCTTACTAACTCTTCTCTATGCTTAACAACCATAACTGGAAAATGGTGGTATTTATAAAAATCAGTTTAGGTAGAGAAGGAACACAACCAATACATAGTGAGGTTATCAGCTCCTCTGCACTTCAACAAAACTTGGTACCTGATTCTCTTAGGTAATGAGATCAGTTATAACACTTTGTTACCATGGAAAATGAAAGCAACTCTAGCTAATATGAGTGAAAAATAAATTTATTGGATGACTACTATGAGATCTGGAAAATTGAAGGAAATGTTAGAAAAACAACTTTCAGGGGGAAAAAATCAGCATATGTCCACAATTTAAGACACACTGTCTAGTTCACAGTTTCTTCAAGTTGTCAGTTCTGGAATGAATGAACTCCATCATTATTTTCTTGTTTTTTGTTTTTTTTTTCCTTTTCTCATTCTTCTGCTTAATAGTAACAATTTCAAGACAGAGCTCATTAATCTAGCTTGGTATTCAGCAGTTAGGAGAAGTAGCATTTCAGAATGAAATCAGGATACCATTACTAATACTCAAAGTGATGCCTTTTCTTTACTTTCATTTCTTCCACCCCCAAACTCCCTAGAAGTCTAGGGCAAAGTTGGGCTGTATGAAAGATGTTAAATCTTAGAGGAAGCATCAAACCTATGCGTTGTATCTGTCTCACCCCCAGCCAGGACAAGAAATGCCCAGTTTATATGTTCAGGGTGATTTGATAAGTAAATTATAGGAAGTCCCATGCCACATCTGTCTGCACAGTAATCTCCAATTTAGAAATTGCACCCACAATTAATGTTTGAGAGTAACGGGTGTGCCCAGTTTGAATCTTCTTATAAAAGCCAGCAGGGAAGTTCCTTTTAAAGTCAATAGAGCCATTAGTACATACTTCTAGTACTGAATCAATTTAACCCTGACATTCATTAAAAATTATTTGGATTTTTCCTGTCTTAGCCTCAGATGGGTCTTATGATACACAAAAAACTACTATATGAAGAAGAATTAACTTCAAAGTAGCTAATATTGTTCCCACTATCACCTGTGTATTATGTGTCTAGTGTAACATGCCATTGGTTGTATTGAAGTTGTATTTCAGTTGATTCTGAGTATCTCTGTCAAAAATGTGAGTAATGGTTACTTGGATAAGCTTGTTAGAAGGAATAGATGGCTAGGCTAATGATCTTTTCCTTGTCATTCATTGAAAACACTCAACGTTGCCCAAATCCTTTGTCTTTCTTTTACTTTCTAGTTATTGTAGAATACAGGAATTTTCTTAATGTGTCAAGCACACTTAGAATAACATTATTGCCTACAAAGGCCATCAGGAATTTAACTATGAATATATAAGCTATGATCCTTTTTTGTTTTCCTGGCCTTGTAGTATAGGTAAAATTTCTTAATGTAGTCTTCTAAGATTCTCTTGTCTAATTTGTTAGGTACTGTTAGGTCTTTCTGTTTGCAAGAAATTTGGCATGATGAAGTTCTGTTCACCTTAACTGCATGATGTCCATGGGATGAAGGACCACAGTCAGGTTCTCCAGAGCCCAGACTTCACATCCTCATGCCATTTCTTTCTAACCACGTGACTTAAACTAGTTACTTAATTTTTATGGGCCTCTGTTTCCTGGTTTTCAAGTAAATGTAGTAATAATAACTGAAGTCAAGTAAGATAATATGTGCTAAGCTCTTGGTACTGTGTCTAGCACACAGTAAGAACTCAGAAAATGTTAGAAGCTATCCTTAGCAACTGCAGTGCCCTCCCACATACTTCACAGGCTGTTCCTCACCTCCTCTTACAGATGCTGTCTTTGATTATTTATCACATTTATAAGAGAATCCATTGTCCCTGCCTTTTAAATAATAGATGCCAAATGTTCTCTTTTGAAAGTGGGAAGGAAAGAGAGACCCAGGGAGTGAGCAGGGACTTCTCCACAATTTCAGTCCTAGTGTCTTAAAAAGAAAGCAAGTCAAGTTATGGTTTTGCTTAGAGGTTGTATATGCTATTGCTAATCTTTGAAATGAAGGACAGTCAGATTTCTGCATTACTTAATCCTATCAATATAAAGCTTCATAAAACTGCTTTAAATTCAGTGAAGCATCATTAGCTCAGTATACCAAGGTTTCATTAGGAATTTGTGTGGTTATAGCTGAAATAAAAACCTGAGATAATATATACACCTAAGAGGAATAATAATAACAAAATAATAACAAATAAATCATACTCAAAATACCCCAAGCACTTCCCATGCATTATCTCGTTTAATCTTCTCAGTAAGCAGCAAGGTGCTTACGAGGCATCAAAGCATGGTAGAAGTGTGGGTCTGGACCAGAAAGTCTGGGTTGGACTTCAGGCTATATAACCTTGACTTTGCTATTATTCTTCACATCCTGATTTTACCATCAGAAAAATAAAGTCCAGTTAGTCCCTAAGTTATAAACATCTAGCTTACATACAAGTCACACCTATGAACACAGGCTATTACAGTAGGTCCCTGAGTTACAAACATCCAACTGACATACAGCTTGCACTTATGAATGGAGGCTATGACAGAAAACAGGGAAATGTACCTGCTTCAACTTATATACAAGTTCAATGTAAGAACATACCTGCAGAACCTCTCTTGTTTGTAACCCAGGGATTACCTATATGTGTGCAAATTCCTGAAAAATGGGATGTTGGAGAAATTCTGGGCGACCTTCCTTGAGTTTGGCACCTCATTAAATTAAAATCTTCCTCTTTGTGAAAGAAATTGTTGAGAAAATGGAAGATAAGTGCTGAACTGGGAGAAAATGTGTGCAAAACAGATATCCGATAAAAGACTGTGAGCCATTAGAATGGCCACAAGCTCAAAAACCGACCACACCAAATGATGGCAAGATGTGCAGTAACAAGTCCTCTGGTTTATTGCGGGTGGGAACACAGAATATTACAGCCCCTTACCATAGATACAAAGATAAACTTAATCTTACCCTATGATCCAGTAATCACTCCCCTAGGTATTTACTCAACTGAGGTGAAAAACTGTGTCTGCACAACAATTTTTACACATATTTATAGCAGCTTAATTTCTAAATATCCCAAACTGAAACAACCAAGATGTTTTGCAATAGGTAAATGTGGTACATGCATCCAGGTGAGTATTACTCAGCCTTAAAGGCAAATGAAAAACTAGCTAGTTGTGTAGCGCTAACCTGTAGCCCCAACTACTTGGGAAACTGGGAGAGGAGCATCATGTGAGCCCAGGATTTCAAGATTACAGTGAACCATGACTGTGCTGTTGTGCTCTAGACTGGGCAATAGAGTGAGAGTCTGCCTCTAAACAAAACAAGACAAAAGAAATCAAATTTTAAAAACTGGAAAGGATAAGTGAGCTATTAACCCATAAGAAGATGTAAAGACACGGAGGAGATTTAAATGCATGTTTACTAACTGGAAGAAAAGCAGGTTGAAAAGATTGTATAATGTATCATTCCAACCATAAAGCATTCTGGAAAAGGCAAAAATTTAAAGAAAGTTTAAAAAAAAAAAACTAGTTGCCAGGAATTCCAGGAGAGGCAGGGTTGACTAGATAAAGCACGTATATTTATAAAGCAGTGAAATTGTTCTGTATGATACTGTAATTTTGAAACATACATGATGATATGCATTAGTCAAAACCCATTGTACTTAAGGCACATAGAGCAAAGCTTAATGTATGCAAATTTAAAAAAATCATTTCAGAGAATAAGGGAGTCTCAGACAAATGCAGATGGTAACAAAAGTCCTAACTGTATTAAAATATATGAAACCACTGAAGGAGGTGGGTGAACACAATGCTGACTTAAGTGATTTTAAAAATAAGTATGGTTGGTAAAACTAAAGGAAAAAGAGACTGAGCATATGCACTGTAGTTGAGCAGATGAAGCTGAATCCCACAGGAGCGTGGGTTTGATGAGTGCACATGGGCTATGCACACACATATTTCCTCGAGGTAGCAGCGGGTTTACCTGGTGCCCAGGTCTTGGCTTCCAGTACTGTTCTTCAATGAAAGAGGCAAGGGCTCCTTGGAAAAATGGAATTCTACTATTTTAGGTCATTAAATATAAAATGTCTGATTTTGGATCAAAAGTTGGTTATATCTCTAATAAGAAGCAGTACAACTAGTAAAAGTATGCACCTAAACTATGGACACAGTTTTGCCATCTCAGTAGTAGCTTGTGTATGCCAGAAAGAAGAAGCCTGGAAAGTGAGTGGTGATGTTTTCCACAGTTTGTTGAGAATTGAAAGATAATCACAAGCCAAAACCTGTGTTTGAAAGAATGAGTATGTAACTTCATCATAAAAATAAAACAAGAAATTTCAAGGTGAAATGTCAGAGATACCAACTGTTAAACTTAATGGTTACAGAAATTGGACATTACAGAATTAATAATCTATAGGAATGGGGCAATCAATATAGCCTGAAGCATCTTGTAGTATTAGAAAGTGAGGACGTCCTCAGAAAAGACAGCATCTCACTTTTGTGGAGTCAAAGGACCACAGAGCTACCAATAGCCAGAACTGCAACAATAAGCTACAAAATGATTAGTTTGGGATTATAATCCAAAGTAGAAAATAAACATCCATGGGCTCATACTTATGTAAAGAAATGATTGAATAAATAAATTGAGAAGAATGGACAAATACACTCTTTAGAGAAATTCCAAGGAGGTGGAGTATAATTCCCCACTCTTTAAGGATGGACTCTGCATGGTGACTTTCTTCCCAAGTGCATAGTATAGAAAAGGAGTGGAGAAACTGACAAATATTACCCCATGCAGATGACTAGGGTTAACAAACAAGGATAAATATATTGATGGTATATGCCCCTGATATATATAATGTGTTGACAATGATGCTTAATCTCTGTGGCCCTTCTCCCCCAAACGTATAATTTCAGTCCCCTCACCCACACACACACACACACACACCCACACACACACACACACACACACACACACACAAATCAGGTAAATATAAATCAAGCAATAGTCTATAGTTTGTCTTACCAGTAGTCCTCAAAACTGTCAAGGTCATCAAAACCAAGGAAAATCTGGCTGGGCATGGTGGTTGGGACTGTAATCCCAACTCTGTGAGGCTGAGGGAGGTGGATTGCTTGAGCTCAGGAGTTCGAGATCAGAATGAGCAACAGTAAGACCCCATCTCTACTAAAAATAGAAAAAACTAGCCAGCCATTGTGGTGGACACCTGTATTCCCAGCTACTTGAGAGGCTAAGGCAGGAGAATCACTGGAATTCAGGATTTTGAGGTTGCTGTGAGCTATGATGCCACCACACTCTACCCAAGGTGACAGAGTAAGACTCTGGAAAATTTAAGAAATTGTTACAGCCAAAACTAAGAAGACAGATGACTAAATGTAATATGGTGCCCTGGATGGGGTTCTGGGACAAAAAAAAGACAACAGGTGAAGAACTAAGGTAGTCTGAATGAAGTATGGGCTCTAGTTAATAATAATGTAACAATACTGAACCATTCATTGTAACAGATGTACATACTGATGTAGTAATAGAGGAAACTAGTGGTGAGATATATAGGAAATTGGTACTATCTTTACAAGCTTTTTGTAAATCTGTTCTAAAAATATTTTTACATTAGAGGATTGGTATGATAATTAAGATGACATATTTTTCAAACATTTTACATGTACAGATATATTCCATTTTTACAAGAACTATCTGAGATAAGTACACTTATTATCTCATTTAATTTCACAATAACTTTTATTGCCTATGTTAGCTTTTATGTATCATTATCATTATTATTTTTGAAGGGTATTTATATTTGAAGAAAATGAATACCCTTCAAGGGGATGTTTGAGCCTCTGAAGTCATATACTAAATGCTATGTGCTGTGTGCCTTCCTGCGAAGAGCATCCCAAGACCCTCATTGTGTCTTTCAATCTTTATGGAAAATGGATCTGAATGTAGCATTCTCCCTAGAGATTTAACTGCCGTCCCACATAATATGATGTTTTAATTTTCCAGTCTTAATTCGATGTAAAAGATTCCACCCTCTCAAGTCACAATTACAGAAACTCAATGAAAAGTCCCAAGATTTCTATTTCTATGTATTAAAATAGATGTAGATTTCAGATTATCAATGTTGACTGACAGATAGTTTTAAGACATAAATGATGTTCTAGAGTTTCAGTTTGTAGCATGTGTTGATGTAACAATGATCTTAGGAAGACTGCATGTGACATCTTTTTAAGGTTTTTATATAAGTTAAGCAATTACAGCTTTTAAAAGAGAATATTTTTATCATTCTTGATAATCCATATTTCTGGCTTGTCTGGATTGATTCCCAAATCACCATTGTAGAAATGAGCAGATGGGGTGTGGGTCTCACAAGTTGCACAGTGATCTCCACTCCACTGTCCTGAATCTTTACATTTTACTATCTCGATGTCCCTTGCTTGCATTTCATGCCTGGCTGCAGTCATAGGATGCAGTCTACAGAAATTAATAATATAATAACACTGCTTTCAAATATTGAAAGTGCATCCAGTCAGAAAAAAATGGAACTTCTCTGGAATTCCAGGAAGCAAAACTTATACAAAAGGCTAATATTTACATTGAGTTAAACTTCTGCTTAGTTAACCTGAGAAATACCTTGACTTGTGAGGTGATGAGATTATTGCTTGCCATTGCCAGTGTAGAGGGTGGACCTGGCTTGGCCTGAATAAATGGCCAATGAATTTCTGTCAAACTCTGAATGTTGATAGTTTTGTCTCTCTGATAACTATAGTGTCTTGTTGCCCATGACCATCACAGATTTAACTTTATTCCATCTTTTCAACTCTGAATGTAAAATCCTTTTGAGCGTCCTTGATATTGCTGAAGGATTTCTAAAGAGTACTACTCAATTCCTAAACATGCTTTTTTTCTTTTGAAATTATTTGAAACCAAGATGTTCTCTAAAAGGATTTATAACTTACCATTAGAAATCCTCTTCATTGCTTTTTAGCCCTTTAGGATTTTACAGGGATTACTAAGGGGATTTCTTTTTATCACTAGGGAAATATGGCTGCAGCTATTTTATCTTAAAAAAAAATAAATTGGGCAGTGCCTGTGGCGTAAAGGAGTAGGGCACCAGCCCCATATGCTGGAGGTGGCGGGTTCAAACCCAGCCCCAGCCAAAAACTGAAAAAAAAAAAGACAAATAAATAAATAAATAAATCTTAGGCATCGCCTGGCATTAGAAATGCATTTATATTCCCCTCTGGAACAGGTTTCCTTATAACCCAAAGACAATAAAAAGTATTTAAATTTGAGTAAAATAAAACTCAGAGGAGTTAAAGCCACCTGTGTATATGGTTTACTAACATGGACATTAGCGAATATCAAAATCTAATTTAGAAAGCACAGGGCTTAGGAGGTCATGATGTTGTAGCACTCTATTATCCTATCTTTTCAGCTTTGCCAACAGTGATTGTAAATAAATACAGATCTTTTGTAAACTCTCATTTGAGTCTGGCCTCTATATCTGGGTCCATTTAACCAGCTTTTTGTCTGGCTGATCACCAGGGATTATGTCCTCAAGAGACTCTCTTTTTCCACACATGACTGTTGGCTTGATTTCAGGCCTAGGCCTTCCAGGGGGCATGTCTCTGAGCCTGGCTTAGCTGATTAGGTCAGCTTCATCCAGGATAATCTTTATTTTCATTAATTCAAAATCAGGTGATTAGGAACCTAATCAAAGGAATGATCTTCTATTGTAATCACTGCTCCTACCCACACACAAGGGAAAGAGGTTTTACAGGGTGTATAGAGCCGGTTTTAGAAACATTGGGGACCTTCTTAAATTCTTATCACAGATGGGTACCAGGTTTGGTTCAACACAGGCTATTTATTTGGAGATTATCCAGGCAGTCCCCAAGTTGCAAACATCCAACTTACATCCAACTTGCACTTATGAATGGAGGCTATTACAAGAAGTCCCTCAGTTAAAAACATCCAAGTGACATATGACTTGCACTTATGAACAGAGGCTCTTATAGGTAATAGTCAAATGTACCTGTTCCAAATTCCATACCCATTCAATTTAAGAACAAACCTGTAGAACACATCTCCTTTGTAAGCCAGGGACTACCTATAATTTGTTGCCAGAAAAAATAGGAGACCTTGTATGTAGTAAGCAAATTAAAACAATGGCGACAGCAGTTATCTGTGTATAAGAAGGTTTTGTCCTCCCCACTTCTTTTAGGTTTTAATATGATAAATTGGTTTATAAGCCTTATAGTTCCCCAATTAATTGTGCAAGCCACAGTATGAACTGTAGGAGAGCATGGATTAGACCTTTGAAACAAAACATTCTTAATTAGAATGCCACTTCCCTTCTAAATTCAGTCAGTTCATTAACTCAAGTCACGGATTTTATATGATCACTGGGATAGGTGCCTTCAAAGAGTTTATAATTTTGTGACAAAGGTATATAAATATTGTCTATAAAGCAAGGCTGAATGAAGACAGTTCTAAAGTAGAGTGAGGTCTTACAGATCTCAGAGGAGAAAGTGATTAATTCAAACTGAGGAAAATCTCACAGATGAGGGAGCTTTTGTGCTGAGGCTTGGAAAGAAACAGGGTCACAAATTTCATACTCTTAACAACTTGTACGTGTAGTTCTTTAATTTGTCTATAATTAACATGGTTTTCTTTCTTCCCAAGTCCTTTAAACATACTTATTAGTGAAGAGAAAGAAAATAACTAATGGTGGATGTCCAGTCAGATTTACAGCTCTGTCCAATATGTTAGTTCAGTCTCTTCAGGGAGAATTCAGTCTCTTGCATAAAAATGATCACTTATCTCCAGATAAAAATCATTAATCTGTCAAATTTCCACCACCACCTCCAAGATTTTCTGTAATGGAAAGGATATGGCTCTCTCGGTCTCTTTAAGGAGAAACTGAGTTGTGGTCCTTGGGTCATGGTGTTCTTTGGTTCCTCCGTCCACAAGTAATGTCCCCTCCTCATCTGTTTCTTGTTTACACTGCTGACTTTCCGGGGAGCTGGCGTGATTCATAACTAGGTCTCTTTCAGCTTCCTTGGAGCCCATGGGTCTCCCTGGTAGTTTCAGCCTTAGGTTGCCTCCCACTAGTCCCATAGGGGTGTCTGAAGATTGGCTGTGATCTCCATCAAAATCCTGGAGATGCTTTATGCTCCTAGGAGTCTTCTCCTGTTACCACACCCCTATGGAAGTCCCCAGTCAGATTTTTAGCAGCTTCCAGTCCTATGGACCACGCGAGTGGAGCTGGGCAATGTGAAGCCCGGACTTTCCCCTGCCTGCTCCAGTGCCGCACCAGGGTCTCCTACTGGTGCAAGAAGTGGCACAAAGACAGTGTCGGTCCAGAGGCAAATGTCCCTTAGTTGTCATCAGTATTACCTTTGCGCATCCACTGGAATTTGTCCTAGAATGAAGGAAATTCATTATTTTCTTCCCTTCCTTTCTCTTTTCTCCTTCCCATTATTTCGTAGTCTCCCCTCTACTCCCCAAACAGTGGGTTTGCTTCAATTCCCCCTCTGATCTGAATCTTCCTTTCATAAAACTCTGTGACAAAAGAGGCTAAATTGTCTCTTGATATATTAAATGAGAAATGAAATAATTTAAATTATATTTTCTTAAAAAAATAGCCTAGTTGGTAACATGATTATTTTCCAACAGCATGATTTTGTTTTAATTATTATGGGTACATAATAGTAGCATATATTTATAAAGTGCATGTGATGTTTTGATACAGGCATACAGTGTAAATTAATCAAATCAGGCTATTTGGGGGTATTTATCACATTTTCATTCCTTTGTGTTAGGAACATTCTAATTCTATTCCTTTAGTTATTTCAAAGTGTACCCTAGCCTACTATTGATGATAGTCCTTTCACTGTGCTTTCATTTTATTCTAACTATCTATATTTTTGTACCCATTAACCATCCCCACTTTATTCCACACATTCCTCCCACCACACTACCTTTCCCAGCCTCTGGTAAACATCATTCTTCTCTCTGTCTCTATGAAATAAATTATTTTTAAGAGTTATCTTTCTCCTTATAATGTTTCTTTTTGTACAACTCTAATAATCTTCCTCTTCCCGTGGATACACTGGAACACCTAGGGTAAAAGTACAGAGATAGAAAGTGAAAGAAGGGAAAGCACATTAATATTTTTGAAAATAATTTCAAAGAAAGTTAAATAGTATTTCAACTAGCAGGGTAACTAGGTAGAGAAACAGAATGAGCGAAGTGCAATGGGGAGATTCTCAATGAATATAATCTTTAATACATATGATGTGATTGTGCTGTTTTGATTCTTTTAATCCCTTCAGATATACTGCTAAAAATCTTAATATTTTTCAAGAAAATTTGAACAGAACAGTTGTTACTCATTTATGTAACAGAATGAGAATTTCTGTGTATTTGTTGAACAGTGAAATACAGCAGGGTACAATACTGCAAGGTGTTTTGGGGGAGGGCATATTTCCCCAAGATGAATGGCTGTTCGTCCTGAGTAGATCGAAAATCCTCTGTAACTTTTTCACTTAACTTTCATGATTCTATTGAGGATGAGAGGAATGGAAGAAAAAAAACCCGACTTATCTAAGTTTGCAGTTCTGATTTACAAGTTGTGAGTTAACACATGCGATGCCATGTGTTCTCTAAAAAGGACACAAAGCTTAAGAAGTAGCTTGTCTTGCCCTTTAGAGCAAACTTCATCTGATGTCGTTGAGAAAGAAGTCTGCCTCTAGGTAATTTTTTTTTTCACAGGGTAAATTTTATGCCAGATAGGAAAGCGCTGTGTGGTCCTTTCTCTTTTCTCTTCTGATATATCTTTCTTTTCACAAAGTAAGGCAATAAGGCTTGGTCTATTACAAATTGAGGTGGGCTATTTTTCTTTATATATTTCCATTCTCTCATGCCTCCATGGTTCCTACCTTATTTTTCTCACTTGGAAGATATTCAATATTTACTTGATCAATTAATTTCATTCAATTAACCTTACAGAGTTCATTTGTGCAGGATCTTTGTTCTCTCTCGATGTGGTAGGTTAAACATACATTCTAATGGAAGATCATTTCTCTAAAGCAGGGATGTTCAACCTGCAGCCCACGGGCCGCATACTGATTTTGTGAGGACATTTTTTGCTTATCTGTGGTGTTGTGTCACATATCACAATAGACCTCTAAAAAATTTTTTTTTGCTAATCAGCTTTCCTTACCGTTTGTGTATTTAATGTGTGGCCCAAGACAACGCATCCTTCCAATATGTGGCAGAGAAAAAAAATGGTTGGATACCCCTGCATCTAAAACATACATTAATAATTCCCTTTCTTGGGGCTGGAGAGTATTATTTTTTAAAATATGAGTCACTTTCTACTGACTGTCCTTGTCTATGGCATGTTTTCATAAATGCTACAACTCTTTCAGGATTGATTTCCCTTTTGGAAGAAAGAAGTCTTTCAAAGCTAACTTTGGGGACTAAGGTAAGTACTCAGGATGGGAGAACTTCTTTCCTGCCAAAATAATTTCCTTGAGGGCCTATTTAATGATTACTTAGGCTCTTTCAAAGTACTTAAGGTTGAGATAGCTTGCCAAGCCTTTCAGTATTTCCATGTATACTTGAGAGAAAAATCTCAGCCAGAAATCAGGCTGAAATTCCCACTCAAAAATGGTCTTTCAGTAAATGAACAGTTGCTAGCTCCTAATACTATGTTAAGTACTTTATACACATTGTGTCATTCAATGGTATGAAATATTTACAACCAAATTAACTAAATTATAGAGAGAAAGCAAATGTGAAACAATTTCTAATTTTTTTAAAAAGGAGTACACATGTATGTATGTGTGTGCCTGGATGCGCACACATGTATGTAAGTCTGTCGGGCCCCTTTCTTATCATCACCGCATTCTAATAAAACTGCAAGCCTTCCCAGAATTTTACATACAAAGAGATAGATAACATGCAATTCTTGGGAAACCTTCTAAACTTTGTAAGGTTTAGAACATTTAGACGCCCAAGGGATTTTCCTTCCTCCTGCCCCCATTCATTGATGGGATAAGGAAGTTCCGACAAATGGCAGAGTCTTACCAATGATGGTTATTTATCCAGGCTGATAGTTGCTGATCAGGGCAAATGTAATTCATGGCACACGTGAAGTTGTTAGAAATCTTGGGCTGAAATCGGTGACTAATCAATGCTTTCTGGGCATCATCATGCTTATTTTAACTTCTGTATTTAAAATTGAATGCAGGGCCATAGAGCCATGTTTATGTGAATGCCTTCACATCAAACATATTAATTTGACCATACCTTAATCCTCTGGGGGGGTTTTGGCCAGAAAGCAGTTAATGAGAATAAAATTTATTAAGCACAGATTTTATAGCCATCAACCATGCAAGTATTGGGAAACTGCTAGTATTTTGGAGTGTTTTATATCTCCCTCCCTGACCAATGTTTCCTGGCTTACTGCTCATAGTCAACATAAAATCTAAACTATTTTAGGAAAGTTTAAATGCATGTACAAATTACCTTCAGTAAATAAAGGTAGATGTAGATTTAAGACTTGCTTATAAGAAAGAATTAAGATTAAGACTAACATGGACATGGCCCTTCAGGTGGGTTTCTTCCCTCCCAGTACTCGGACCACCTCCTCACTCCCCTGCTGATTTAATTCTTCTTCATGGATAAGAGATTACACTGATCTGTCCAGCCTCAGACAGAGGAAATCACAGAAAAATTAAACAAATTTTAATCCTCTGCTTAAAAAATTTTGCAATCTAAGCTGAAATTATGTTAATTGAATATCACTTCCTGTGGCAAACTCTTTGACATTCTAGAAATTTAGTTATTAGAGGAATATTATCTTGCAGATTTTGTTTGCATTCTGAAAATATTCTGGCCAATGGCCTTCAATAGGAGGGATAGTACACAGTTGGTTAAAAAAATAAAAAGGCACCGGACAGAGACATTAGTGAGAGAGTCACCCTTCGGCTGAGGTTCATAGATTTTTATTATTGGTAATTTTCTTCATTGTTCTGGGCTTCATTTTCTCCATCTTTGGAATTAGGCATTTACCCCAAACACCATCCAGAAGACTTTTAATTCATTAATACAGTTAATATAGAGAAGGGGGATTCTAGACTTGCAGTGGGAGAGGTGGTAGAAGGCAGAGGCTAGGTGGGCCTTTTAGCTAAGGCTAAAACTTTTAGCTTGTTATACTTCGTTTGTTTTGGTATTAACTTCCTGGCTTTAAACCTAGTGTAGGCCAGTGTTCAAGAGGAGATATGAATGGAAAGTTTTCAATAACCTGTACTGTCTATTCATAGCAACTTATACAGGGTCACCTATTTAAAATAAATTTACACACACCAAAAGAGTCCATCGAGTGCAACAGTCAAAATAGATTGCCTAATAGTTTCTGCCTGTGGTGGCAATATGGTGCCACGGAAGGAGGGCCAGCTGGCAACCTTGGAGAGGTCACATATCCTCTAATCCTCTCTACCTCAGGGCATAGATACTATAGTGACAGGAAATATTTATTTCCCGGGTGCTTAATTATGTGCCAGGCTCTGTGTCTGGCATCCTAGTGCAGGGTAGATAGCAAAGTGCTAAGAACTAGGGTGTGGAGTCAGATTCCCTGGGTTCAAATCCTATCTCTCCTACTTACTAAGAGACCTCAGGCAATTTATTTTTTTTCTTTAAGCCTAAATCTCTGCATTTTAAAATCTTCTTTGCCTTTATTCTTACTTATCAACTTCTAAAATCTTGAGCAAGTTTTCTAATGTCTCTGAGCCTCAGCCAGTCTGCAAAAAGGAAGCAATAATGGAATCTACACCTCAGGGTTGCTGTGAGCATCAAATAAACATAATCCATATGAAAACACTTTGAAAAGCATCAACATAGAAAGATAAGATATGGTTATGTATACACATACAGCCTGTAGTTGAAACAGGGTTGCAGGAAGTCATGTTTCACAATAAGGAGTGTTTATATGAAAAATACTCCTTAGCATTAGCCATTAGCAGAATGGATCCCATTCTCAAAGTTGGGTTCGCTTATTTTCAAAGAAAGACTGGTTGATTGATAGGAGTTTGTTCCAATTTTCTCCATCTCAAGGGCTCACCTTTCACTACTGTTCCTGAGAGCTTCTCATTCAGACAGTTAGCAAAGGGTCAGGTTTTAGCTGAAAATGAAATGACTTTTTACCATGTGCAAATGCTTTTAGCTCCTAGGCAAGCTGATGTACTCCAAAGGATCCGACATGCTTTCATGCCCATTGATAAACCAAGAAGAACAGCCACATTAGCACAGCCGTAAGTCTTCCATAATGAATGGATGACTCTCTTGCTTCTTAGGAATATCATTTCATATGTACATGTGAATGAACACATGAATATTTTCAAATCTTTACTTGCTCTCCTCTCCTTGCTACTCCTATATATTCCCATTTCTGCCATGTCTTTCTGTGAAGTTTCAATTTAGGAGACACAAGGGATTAACAATAATAAAACTTGATGCACATTATCCTTGACCTCCAGGAACTTGACTGGGGAGAGGAGGCCTCATCGTTGCTTCTCCTTCTTTGCCCTCTTCTTCTTCATATTCACGTCCATTGTGCAGCACATCCTACAAGGTACTTTTATGTATCCTATAGTGCCTAAGATGCTCAACTGCCCTGAGATAGAGACAGAGCATGAATTATTAGCTTCTTCTGAAGTCAGAAAAACCACAGTTCAGAAATGATTTGGCCCAAGTCACAGAGCCAATAATTGGGAAGCCTGGTTGCTTCCCAGTTCAGCTCTCCTGAAGCAGGTGCCTTCTGCATCCTGCCACATCTGCCAAGTGCACACTTGGGAAAACAATGAGTGCCACCAGGAGGCTGTTCAGGGGAGTAAAAGGTACTCAGCCTTGGCCTTGGGCCTACAGAGTACATAAGAGAAGCTGATTTAGCCTCTGTTGTTTAGAAAATATTTACTGTGATGGGGCAGCTCAGATGTACACGTGTCAAACAAAAAGCTGTCAAGAGTCTAGAGTCAAGATGTCATTGTTACTGGTCAGACTGATTGATTCGTCTTCGAGCATTTCAAGATTTCTTTTTCTCCTTCTCCTTCCTTTGGAACAGGAGGCAAGTACATTTCTATTATAGTCTATACAAATGTTCATATAACAACATATACTTTTTGAATGTGGATTAGTTTGTATCCTAGCAATCTCTGTTTAGATTTCATCTAACAGGAGGAAAACTAAAAATAAATCATATGTCATTAAATAATCTCAGAGCATATCCATTAATTTCCCTTCCTGCTAAAAGCAATGAAATTATGGTTTGAGGTATGTTAAGAATGTTACATGAAAAATGAGGAGAGGGAATAAAGACAGATTAGAACCTAATTAGGGGAGGTTGGAATTCAGCCAGGCCCTTCTAAGCCTTGCCAAGTTGGAGAAAGCCTATTTCTGTCCTCCAGGTGAAGCTGGAGAATGAGTACCTCAAACTCGAAATGCCACTTCCTACATAGCAAGGTTGCTTACACGTGTATTGGGAAATACTGAATTATAAATTACCACCAAGTATAAAGGGAAAATTTAAGTGACAGGATGAGGGAAAGATGGAAAATATAATGCTGATCACTTGTGTATTATAGAGTAGTGTTGGCTTTTTTCTCCAACTTTGGTCAAAGATTATTAACTTTCTCTATACAGATCTAGATTGAATCCTTGGTGAATTTCCAAACAGGGTGTGAATTTATCACCCAATATTGGGAGCATCTGGGATTTTTCATTTATTAAAATGATATAATTTTTTCCCACCACAGATGGGACCTCACCATGGAGTGAGGTCTTTAGATTATAAGTAAAAAGTGATTCCCCAGAAGGAAATCACTGGCTGCAACTTGCAACTTGTGCTTTATTTTTGAGGCTGCTTTGTAGAGAAAACAGCCAAGAGTGGAGCTGGGAGACAGGCTGACAAGTGCATAAGTAACCAGCTTGCAGCTGAGGCTGTAGGATGGCAAGAGAGAGCACTGACTCTCTCAGCAGATGCATTTGAGGTTTGCTCATCTGGAAAAGTGGGGAAATTCAAAGTAGTTATTCACTGGGATGAGAACACAAGATAAGGCATGGAAAGCGTTATATCCCCTAACATATTATAATCCCTTTATCAATATTAACTAGTAAGTCAGGTATGTTAATCAGGCTCTGAAACACTTCAGTAGTAAGTACCTTATTACAGTATAGTTTCTGTTCTAGTAGAACTACATAGCTCAGTACTTCCTCTTGTTTCACTTCTTCTTGCTCAACTGCTTAGTGATTACTTTGCCTGCCTGTCCATCTCTCCTACTGTGCTATGATCAAATCAAGAACTAAGTTTAGTCTTTATTGTCTCTGGGGCCCACAGAGCTCACAATTCACTTCTTCTTGATATATACAAGTTGAATGTATTTGAAGGCAATTCTTTGCTTCCTTTTTGTTTATATGTCAGGTTGATATAAAGGTACAAACAATTAAGTTACATTGTTTGCATTTGTTAGGTAGAGTCCAAGTTGTAGTTGAGCCATTCACCCAGGAGGTGTGCCATATACCCTTATATTGTGCCTGTAAGGCAGGGCACACTGAACTCTCTCCCTCTCCTCTGCCCCTCTAATTTGGATGTAGTCATGTATTTCTCTCATGTGGGAGTACAGTTGTTTATCTATCATTTTCTTATTTGTATTGAGTACTTTGGATATTTGCTTTTCCATTCTTGTGATACTTTACTAAATTAATCTAGGTAAGTACAAAAGATGTAGTCTTTATCTTTTTATGGCTGAATAGTTTCCACGGTATTCATATACCACAGTTTATTTATCCATTCATGGATTGGTGGCCACGTGAGTTGAATCCACATCGTGGCAATTGCAAATTGAGCTGCAATGAAAATTCTAGTGCAAATGTCCTTATGGTAAAATAATTTATTTCTTCTGAGTAGATACCAACTAATGGGATTGCAGGGTCAGATGGAACGTCTACTTTTAATTCTTTGAGCAATCTCCACACTTCTTTCCAAAGAGGTTGCACCAACAGTATAAAAGTGTTCCCTTCTCTCCACAACCACATCAACATCTGGGACTTTGTGATGTGAAACCTCATTTGGGAAATATATGAAGACTGGAATGAAACCATCTCATCTGATGTTGAGTTTGCAAGGGAGTCAGACCAGGATAGCACCCATCCTCCACCTAGATTAATCTTTTATTCAAAGACCTAAGGTTGAGCAAAGGTTGAAGAAGGAAAATTGGGAAAAAGATAAAAAAAAAAACCAGACAAAAAAGGACCTGGGGCAGCGTTTCTCAACCTGTGGGTGGCGACCCACAGGAACTGTATTAAAGGGCTGCGGCATTAGGAAGGTTGAGGACTACTGCCCTGGGGGAAGCTCCCTGAGAATGCATTTTGCCCAGGTGATTTCCCACTCATTTCTCCGTCTCTGACCCTTTGGCCACCTGCCCCCTCAAAATATGGCATCTGATGCAATTTGTGAAAAACTGGTGACTTCATTTTCATCAAATTCAAGAAATCTTGGCTACAGTCTTGGATTTTGAACCAAATAGGCACAGTAGTCTTAGCAACATTTTGTGCTGGAGTCAATTTGGAAGTCACAGTGAATGTTTCCTCACTGGTTTCTTCACTGGCAGTCTAAGCACATAACTAAGATTTCCTTTTGCTCTTTCCCATGTATTTCAAAGTTCAAACACAACAGTTTTAGCTCTGTGAAACAAACATATATAAAAATTCTCTCTCTGATAGGTGAAAAAATGTAAATCCTTGCTAGGCTAAATTATTCCAAAACAGAAGAAATACCTACAACTCTACTGTCTAAAAATGTCATCTCTTCACCATTCTCACTGGTTTATTAAGATGGGCTAAAATCTCCCCCAATAATTAAAGTAGTAGCACAAAACACCCTTTTTAATTTAATTTTTTTTTTTTTTTTGCAAATGATATAAAATACTTTCCTAATGTAGAAATGTATAAATAGGCTAGAACTTCAATATGGCCGAGCTCTTTGTAAGTTGTCAGTTAAGTTTTTTTCACACTACAAGATGGCCATAAAGTTCGTGGCCAAAACCTTTATGGCCTCCCTGTATTAACCTTATTTTGTTGAATAGAGAAAAAAGAATTAGATTAATAAAATTGTGATCCTTGTCATATGAGCAGCTCCCAATGTGCATACATTAGGCCAGAGTATAGTTGTTAATTGTTTGATGTCAGACCTGTTTCAGATCCTAATTGAGGCCATCCAGCCGAGCCTCTTACAATTGGACAATTTAGCCCCTTTCAGACACTCAGTTTCTTCATCTGCATAATGGAGGTATGTATAATGCCTGTCTTAATAGCTATTTATAACAATTATGTGATAAAGTGTGTAAAATCACTGGAATAGCACAGGACATGGGTGATGGTTTAATAAGCAACTCTTCAATCATCATTCATTCACTATTTATACTGAATACCTTCTCTAACCACGAGAGTCTTACTATGTGTAGGCTACTTTTCCTCAAAGGCAGTAAGCATTGTTTGTTTATATTTTTTACTTAAATATATGTCTGTGTATTTGTGTAGTATACAAGTGAAATGTCCCATCCTTTCCACCAAGCCTAGAGATATCAATTTCATACACATATATATTTTCTGATATTTTATTATGAACATTTGTCTTATTTTATTTTTAATTTATTTCAGGTTAATGTGAGAAAATAAACAACTACTTTATAATATTTGCATCTGTTAGGTAGTCCCTCTTGTAGTTGTGTCCCCCACCCAAGAGGAGTCCATTAAGTGGGAGCACTCCAATCCCCCTCTCTCCTCCTGTTATGAACATTTTAAATACCCAGAAAAGTAGCAAAATTGTATAATGAATACCATTACCAACATCTAGCTTTCACAATTACTATTTTATATTTACTGTATCACATATCTAGCCACCCACTCATCCCTCAACACATCTTATTTTTGCTAACAGCTTTATTGACATATAATTTATATACCATAAAATCATCTTGTTTCAAAGATAAAATTTAAAGATTTTTAGCAGGTTTACACAGGTTGCAACCATCACCACACCCAATTCTAGAGTATTTCCACCATCCTGTAACCATTTTTGTGCCTATCCGTAGTTATCCTTTCTTCTCACCCTCAGCACCAGGCAACTACAAATCTACCTTCTGTCTCTATATTGGACAAAATCATAAAGTTATTTTTTTATTTCTTTATTAAATCATAACTGTGTGCATTAATGCATTTATGGGATGTGCTGATTTGGTATACAATTTGGAATGCTTACATCTAACTGATTAACATAACCATCTCCTTGCTTACTTATTTGTTGTGGAAAAAACATTCCTTCTCTATTCTTAATAGTATAGAAACGTGTCATTGCATTATGCACATTAGGTTGGATCCCTCAAAAACCCTCCCTCCCCCCGGCCTCCCCCTCCCCTCACCTCTCTTTCTTCCTCCCTCCTTCTTTCTGGACTATAGTTATGTTTTACCATTCCTGTGATTGGGGTAGATGACTATATGCTGATTTCATAGTAGTATTGAATACAAAGTTATTATTTTATTTTATTTTTAGTTGACATGCAATAATTGTACATATTTTTTGGGTACAGAGTGATATTTCAGTACATGTACCATGTATATAATGTATAATGATCAAATCATGGTAATTAGCATATCTATCCCCTCAAACATTTATCATTTCTTTGTGTTGGGAACATTCAAAAGCCTTTCTTCTAGCTACTTGAAAATACACAATAAATTGTCCTTAACTGTAGTCACCCTACATTGCTATGGAACACTAGAACTCACTTTTCCCATCTACCTATCAACCACCCTCTTCCTGTTCTCCCCTCAACCCCCACTCACACTTTCCAGCCACTAATAGACACAATTCTACTCTACTTCAATACCCTCAACTTTTGTAGCTCCCAGATATGAGTTGAGAACATGTACTATTTACCTTTCTGTGCTTTGTGTTTTTGCCTTTTTTTTTTTTTTTTTTTTATTAAATCACAGCTACGTACATTAGTGCAATCAAGGGGTACAATGTGCTGGTTTCATATACAATTTGAAATGTTTTCATCTAACTGTTTAACATAGCCTTCGTGTTTTTTCCTTAATGTAATATTATCTTGGCTCAACCATGTTGTGGCAAATGACAGAATTTTCTTCTTTTTTCATGGCTGAATAATATTATATCATGTATATAGAGTATGCCATTTTTTCTTCACCCACCCATCCATCCACTGATGTGCACATAGGTTGATTCTATATCATGGAATAGCCATGATATTGAGTGCAACAGTAAAAATGGGAGGACAGATATCTTTTTGGATTTCCTTTCCTTTAAATACCCAGTAGTGGGATATATAGTATATTAGGTTATATCGTAGTTCTGTTTTTAAGTTTTTGAGAAACTTCCAAACTGCTTTCCGTAATAGCTTACTTATTTATAAACCCACCAACAATGTTTAAGAGATCCTGTTTCTCACATCCTTTCTACCATGTGTCTTGTTTTATCTTTTTGATAATGGCTATCCTAACTGAAGTGAGACGATATTTCTTTGTGGTTTTGATATGCTTTTCCCTGATGATTAGTTATGATTACTGTTAATTATGATTATTAGCCATTTGAACAGACTTTGACAAGTCTGTTCTGATCTTTTATCTATTTTTTAATTGGATGATTTGTGGTGCTGTTGAGTTGGTTGAGTTCCTGATATATTCTGGATATTAATCTCTTTTCAGATGAATATTTTGAATATATACATGTATTTTATCCCATTCTATAGGTTGTCTCTTCACTCTATTGTTTCCTTTGCTGTAAAGAAACTTTTTAATTGAATATAGTCATATTTGTCTATTTTTGTTTTTGTCGTCTACATTTTTGAAATCTTACTTGTAAAGTCTTTGCCCAGACCAGTGTCCGGAAGAATTTCCCCTATGCTTTTTTCTTAGTAGTTTTATAGTTTTTGATGTTAAACTTAAGTCTTTAATTGACTTTGAGTACATTTTTGTATATCATCAGAGATTGGGGTCTAGTTTCTTTCTTCTGTAGATGGATTATGTAGTTTTCCCAGGACCATTTATCGAAGAGTGTGTGTCCTTTCCCCATGCATATTCTTGGTGCCTCTTTTGAATATCAATTGGATGTAAATATATGAATATTTTTCTGGAGTCTCTATTCTGTTGCATTGTTCTACATGTCTGTTTTTGTACCAATACCATGCGTTTTCAGTTACTATAGCTTTGTAGTGTATTTTGAAGTTAGGTAGTGTGATGCCTCCAGCTTTGTTATTTTTGCTCAAGACCACTTTGCCTATTCAGGATCTTTTGAGGTTCCATACAAACTTAACAATTTTTTTTTAATTTATGTGAAGAGTATCATTGGTATTTTTTTTTAGGGATTGTACTAAATCTGTAGATTGAAAAAGACTTAAGTTTTAACCAACATAATAAGAATTCATAGGATGTTTCCATACTAGGATTTTCAGGATTAAGAATTCTGGGATTATCTGCCCTGACCAGAGGGGCCTTACCATTTTTAGTGGGGGAGAGGTCATATGCCACAAAAAAACTCCTCATGGTTTTTTTTTTTTTTTTTTTTTTTTTTTTTTTTGTCATTATGCTCACTCACTCCTTGTGTCTAGAGCACTAAATCATTTCCATTTTACTGGTAGGAAAAAATAAGAAAGAAGAGGAAGTGCAGGAAAACAATGATAGTGGTGGAATTCAAGCCCTGAGGTCCCTATTGTTCATTACTGCTCACTGCTCTGAGTCTGGCTTTGCTAAATATCACTGTACCTCCATACAGCATCACTGCATGGAGCAATGCATACAGATTACACAGCAGCTGATATTTCTGTGGCTTATGAGCTGGGGTGGTTATTGCTCGAACAGATTCCCCGCTATGGCATTTGAGAGTGAAATCAAAGAATAGCAGTGGCAGGTGTTTGGGAACTGCATTTGGAATTGGCCTCCTATAGAAAGAAGCTAGATGCTGACTTCGTGGGTGATGAGAGAAGTCGACAGCATTCTCAGAGGGAAGTTGCTTCTATGGCAGGTTTCCAAGCCAACAGATTTAGGTTTCTTTCACATTAAATCCCCTGAAGATATATATGGTGGCAAGGGGGGAGCAACAGGAATGCCACCTTCATATGTTGCATATCTTCTCTTTGAGAGATAAAATTGTCAGTGCTAACCCAAAGGAGAGTATTTAGCATTCATCAACTCTGGGTGTGATTAAAGTATAATATAAAAAAGCACCAGTTCTTCCAACATACTGCGCACCCACAGTTTCCAGTTTTCTACTTCCAAAAAGATTGGTTTCTGACTCATTCCCAAGTGACACTGTTCTGGGTTCCCTTTTCACGACTTTTCACCTGGCTCCCCAAAGTTCTGCTTGGCCTTTTAAGAAGGAGTCATCCCTACCCACAATTTTACTAACTAGTTAGTTTCTCCCACATTTTATTCTCAGCCTTGGGAAGCTTAAAAATCTAACCAGCAAAATATATAACGTCATCGGTGTTTGCTGTAAATATACTTAGATTTCTTCTGATGACTCAGTTCCTCAAAATCACATAGTTAAAGACAAAGTGGCAGAGCAGGTGAGTTTTATTTGAAGCAATATAGCTTGAAGGTTTTTTTGATGCAGCTTTCTATAAATCGGTAAGAGTGCCTGTGCTTTTTAAAGACCCTTAAATAAATGAGTGAGGAGCCAAGATGACTCCATTGTTTCTATGAACACCTGAATCATTCCTGACCCCTTGCCCTACCTTGTATGCACACATCTTGCTTGTAGTGGCCAATATGTATTTTCATCTCAGTTCAAGGTGAAGAAGCCATGTGCTGCTCTGTAGGGTCTTCACTATTTTATTGCCAAAAATATGGCATCTTTGGGAAGAGAATTTGGGTTCAGCTAGTAAGTGAGAAACCTAATTTCATCCCATCCAATGAATTATTATCTTCTTCCCTTATCTCATCACATCTCACCATCTTTTAGTTATGAAAAATATCGTAGAGATCATGGCTTTATGAGCTGAGACTCTTCAGGAGGGAAAACTTTGTCTCTAATGTATTCATAACATCTCTAACACCTACCAATTTTAAAATTCTGGGCATGTTCTTTAATCTTTTTGAGCACCAGCCATCTCATATATAAATGACATAGAATGATTCTAATAAATAGGTGCTATTATGATGATTAAATATTGTCTTATAAGTTAGTACTTAGCTAAAATAGATAGCAATTTCTATCTATGAAGAGCTTGTGTATATGTCTGCCCAATATCTATTTCCATTTTTCTGATTGAGTAGCTGGGTTTTTCTCTGGGGCGTCATTATGATCTGGTTGGTGCTAATCCTACCCCATGCTTTGTAGATAAGCATGTCCGACCAATCAAAGCTCTCTATGATCCAGATTAGCTCAGTGAGACTCAGACCTGGAATCTTTGTAGTATATGGGTCAAGGGAAATTATCTTTTACATGGACTTAAAGATGAGAGTATAAGCCTAGAGCGTCCAAGAACAATTACACACATGACACTTTTTGAGAATGTAGATAAAGCAGGGCAGAGTAGAGCTGAAATAGGGGGAAAGAAAGCCCTCTTCACAAGGGGTGAGTAACTTAGTGCCATCCCTGAAACTGGCACCATTCCAGTTCTTTTCTACTAAGAGGTGTCCTAGATTTTCCTAATTTGTTTAAGCTAGTTTGAGTCAAGCTCTTGGCATCTACAACTGGGAGTCTCAGTTAACATATTTCTGTAATTATTAAGAACAAATTCACCACTGTGTTACCCTCCTGTGCCAATATACCTTGTTGTTCAAGATTGATTCACATCAAAGCCTGAACATAGGTAAGGAGAATAGAACCAAGAGGAAAGGCTACTATATAAGAAAGGTGGGCATTCTGGAGCCTCGTCATTATTCATTATTCTCATTCTTCAGGGCACACAGGGTAATAGTCTCTGCTGTTTATTTAAAAACACAATGCAAGAATTGTTTGGGTTACAGCTTGATTTCCATAATTCACAATTTAAAAACATATCTCCACAAACCTCATTCAGAATGAATTGATAAATTACTCTCATTAGTGAAATTAGGAAGTAGTCTTGTATACAGCAAAATACTAGGCTAAGACCACTTAAACTCCTTTTCATTGTTTTATAATATACTCCATGACAAAGTTATCCTAACAAGATGTGCTGAAAGAAGTTATTAATAGATCCAACCCACTCAGGAGATGAACATTTTAACCAAGTACGTGATGAGAAAAAAAAAATGATAGGGTAAAGTTGTTAAGACATCTCTATTGCCCCAAGTATTTCAACTGCAGTCTTTCATATTCAGAGTAAGTTAATATTATTCATGGGAAAAACACATTTTTTTTTTTTGAGACAGAGTCACACTATGTTGCCCTCAGTAGAGTGCTGTGGCATCACAGCTCTTAGCAACCTCCAACTCTCGGGCTTAAGTGATTCCCTTGCTTCAGCCTCCCAAGTAGCTGGGACTACAGATGCCTGCCACAATGCATGGCTATTTTTTTGTTGAAGTTGTTTAGGTGGCCCAGGGCAGGTTCAAACCTGCCACCCTCGGTGTACGTGGCTGGCGCCGGAACCATTATGCTCTGGGCACCAAGCTAAAAACACACATCTGAAAGTAAGTTTTACTTATTCCTAAAACTTAGTGTCCATCAGATTATCTCTGTCTAACCACAGGTTCGTGGAAGTGTATCATCACTGAAATGACTTCCTTAGAAAGGCCAGCTGAGTTAGGTTGGGATAAGCAGCACCTTCTCATAAGATCATGGAATCCTTTGTGGAGGACTATTGAGTGCATCACATCAGAGCTCCTAAAATGTGTGCTGGAATTAATGTGGCATCAATAGGGATCTCAGGCATGAATTAGCTGTTCTAATCAAAATTAGACTGTGCTCACTAAACAATAAAACATTGAATAATGTCACAAGCATATGATAACATTATAAGACAGGATACATAATTATCTTAATTTGTTTGGGCTGATCTAGCAAAACACCATAAACTGGCAAGCTTATCAACAACAGAAATGTATTTCTTACAGTTCTGGAAGCTGGGAAATCCATGATTCCGGCCTGGCAGATCTGTCATCTGGCGAGGGCCTGCTTTCTGGTTGAGAGAGGGAACCTTTCTGGGACTTCACATGGTGGAAGGGTCAAGGTAGCTCACCAGGGCATCCTTCACAAGTGTATTAAAGCCATTCAGGACTCCATTCTCATTATCCAATCACCCACAAAGTCTGCACCTCTTAATATTATCACCTTGGAAGTTGGGTTTTCAACATATGAATTCAGACCATAGCAATAATATAGACTTCTGATCCCCAAGTAGTTAATAGCCCATCAGTTGGTTTGTTTTAAATGCTACTCATACATTAGGTATAGATGGGTAACTAGGCACATATGTATGAATTCATGTTTTCACGAATGTAATTCACAACATCCTGGGCAATAACACATCTTGGAGGCAGGTAATCTCAAAATAATCAACATATAATTAGGTTATAAATCTGTCTTACCTATATATTTTTTGCTTTAAAAACTTTATTGACTTTTGTTCAATTACAAATATTTCCCTTAATTATCATAAGAAAATAAGAGTATAGCCAAAGATGCTAAATTAGACAGGGTCCAATCAAAAAGAAAAACCACATATTAATTGGAAAAGGAAGTTAAATATAAAGAATTATGAACTATAGTAGGAGATTGAAGTATCAAGGAATTGCCTACAGAGAATTAAAGAGAACCTTATAGTTATAGTGAAACAGTTGACCATCCAAGGAACTATAACAAACTGGTCAACACGCAGAGGTGGTCAGAATAAGGAGCTTCCATTGAGTACGTGTGGTGCATGTCCAATCTTTGAAAATTAAGGAAGTGTTCGATGTAGGGGGTGGTCAGTGATGGACGTTCTACGGTTTTAGAATGGCAGATATAGGAGCAACCCTACTCTAAGGCTGAGGTAGGGCAGCCTAGGAAGGACCTCCTCCCT
This sequence comes from Perodicticus potto, assembly GCA_963574655.1. Taxonomy (NCBI): domain Eukaryota; kingdom Metazoa; phylum Chordata; class Mammalia; order Primates; family Lorisidae; genus Perodicticus; species Perodicticus potto. The sequence goes on along the minus strand of CAUYRH010136520.1, from coordinate 34,033 downwards.
CAGGCTGAGATCTAGATCTTGTTGGATTTCATGGACTTTCTTGATTTTGACAGTTATACACTAGATAAAGAAATAGTTTTCTCCGAAGAGAATTTGGCAACATGATGCCAGATCTGAGGTCTGGCAGAAGGAGTCTACTGAGAGTTAACAGGTTTCCTACAGGCAAATTGTGCAGAAATAAAGCTTTAATTTTGCATGCATAGTACATTATGTGATCTGTTATTTCAACTAATTTTTGAAAATTTTACTGTTCTGGTGATGAAAATTTACTAGGGGATTCAATGAGACTATTTGACCAAAAGCTGGCAGAAATTGACTAACAAAGGAAAAAGTGTAATTGTTTTTTCTAATACTTTGCATTGCCAAATTGATGGCTGATGATTTAATATTTTGTAATATCTTAACAGGACAATTTCAGACAATTATAATGTTAAACTTTTTTTGCTTACTTCTCTGCTCTCCTAGCCTCAATCAATACATACCTCATTTTGAAAGAAAAAATGTACACTAAATGAAAATGTTCTCTTATTAATGAGTATTTAAATAAATAGTTTAAGCTTTGTTTGTTTTAGATCAATATTTAAATCTGAAATGTGGAAGTTAATGATCTGTTACATTCTTTGGGGCTAAACATTTTTAATTGTATCACTTTTTTCTTGTTTATTTATTTATCTAAGGCTAATTTCTAAGAAAAGTTTTCCCAGATGGAAATACTTTAGCTAAATGTTGCCTTTTGCATATTAAATTTTTTACTGGAGAACAACTTTGTGAGGCACAAATTTGAATCATGGTAGAGATGTGTATTTATACTTTTTGAACCAAAATTACCTTTTATGAACACCTTAGTCAAATAGACCGTAAGGAATCTTATTATTTTTGCATTCTTCCTTTTGCTTCACTTTGCATTTATCAAGGATTTAGTATTAATAAATATAAAAAGGAAGATAATAAGAATGAAAAATTATTACAGTGATGATTTGAGTTGAAACGAGAAAGTTTATGAATAAGTTATAAGAACACAGCACTGAATCCAAATTCAGACACTTATTTACAGTTAAGGTGCCTTGCCCGAGTTTCCCTTTCTCTGTTAGTTGTGTTGAACTTCCAATTTATGGTAAGGCAGATACCATTCTTTCTTCCCTCATCTTTCATAAACGGATAATTTTTTCTAATCTTTAACCTTCTACTCAGGAGTGGCACCTAACATTCTGTGTGAATTTCACTCCCTACCTGGACCCAGTCCCAAACAAAAACAGTAACCATGATGATGATATTACTAGTATTTGAAGATGGTCACATGCATTTTGGATAGTTGTCAAATCACACATAGATGATTTCAAGTAGTGCTTAGTTTAACTTCCAGTCTCTCAAAACCTTGGTTGCCAAAACAATTAGCAGGTTTAGTCAAGGGAAGGAAGCAGTCCATCTGCTTCTTTTGTGCTGTTTAGAGCAGACAGCCAACTGATTGACTGAATCCCTCAGACAATTAGTCAGAACCATTTGCAGCCCCCATGTCCCTGTAACAACCTCATTGACACATTTATAGATGAGAAGACAGATGGTTTCATTGGAAACAAACTTGCCTTTTAAATATATAATGGCACCTTATAAATAAATAGTGTTTAACCACTAAAAGCCTCTCTTATGCATTCTGAAATCTGATGCTCACAGCAGCCCTTTTGTAAAATGGGTGATTTTTACAAATAAGGTAACAGAGTATGACAGAGGTGAAGTTTTTATATGAGCCCAAGTCTTTATGTGAGCTGGGAGTAGAACCTCCAGCCTTTTGACTGCCAGTCCGGTATTCACTCTACTGTGCTTTTAGAAATGATAAAGGGAATGCGATGCTCTTGGATATTTTTATGCCAAAGGACCTAGAAATACTCATATCTCTCCAGCTATGCTACTCTATTCTATTGTGTACTTTCTAAGCAATGGCTGAACAAGGGAGGTTGTTTAAAAAAGCACAATAGCCCAGAATGCATGGGTCAGCACGTGCAAAATAGCAAGTCAGAACTCTTGTAAATTAGGGACAAAGAATATCATCTAGTCAGATGGGTGATTGTTCCATCTCTCTTGCACACAAAGGCAAACCTCAAGCTGTAGTCATTGGTCAACTGCCCAGGATCACAAGAGAGGGAAGAGAAGAGAGTCCCAGAAGATGTCGGGTCCAGAACATAGCAAAACCCTTTCTTATCAGTCCTGTTGCACAGGGAAAAAGCACATTGTTCACATTTGTGCCATACTTATGTGACCTTTGACTACACAGTGACTCTGCCCTCTAGTAAACAGGGACCATTCTGTGCCACAAACATAGTATACCTGAGAATCTGATCCATTGAATGTACAACATTCACCTTTGAAAAAGAACAAAATGGACAGGGAGGAGGCAGGGAAAGCTTCTTGCTTCTCTCCTCCTCTGGAGGTTAACATGCCTTCTGAAGCTGCTACAAATTTTACAAAGTCCCTTTCCAAAGACTTCACATATCATATTTTGCCATGTATAATGTGCCCCATGTATAATGCAGACCCACATTTCCAAACTTTCAGGGAAAAATAATCTTTTGTTTTAATTTTTTAATTCAAATTTAAAGCTGACAGCTTGCAGTGTACAGAACAGTTTCAACATTTTCCAGTAATTTTTACAAAAATATCAGCTAGATTGGTAGCTCCTGCCTAAGGGATATGGAAAAAGAAATATGTTGCCCTTCATTGGCCAAAAGTACTTCTGTTGCAAGTTCATCATAAGTTGAACAAAATCAATGACTATATTCTATGTTATTATTTTGCATATGGATATCATTGTTGCTGTCTAGTGTCACTTTTTAACACATAAGCATAAATAAAAGAATTAAAAGCATTTATATGGATACAGAATTAGTACTGCCCATGTAAAATGCACATCTTTATTTTTCCCTCAAAAGTTTGGGCCAAAAATTGTGCAATATACATGGTAAAATACAGTGTATTCTTTTATTGATGTTTACTTCCTGGGAAAAATTCATGTGCCCTCCATTTACCAGTTTAGGCTTCATCACACAGAGACAAGAAACAACATAGCCATGGTGAAAATGGTAAAAAGCATTAAGTAATTTTGAGTTTTATCCACACTTATTTCTGCCAGAGAAAGCTTGGAGGCTATAAAATCATCTTTGGTGTGGATATGCTCATGTTTTTCTTTGATTAAGAGGAGGAGAAAAAGACCTCTGCAGATGTAAACCATCACTGATTATTTTTGGCTTGCCTACTTAAAACTAAAGTATGAAATTTTTATGTCTTCACCAGGGTTATGTCAGTTATCTGAGAGTGTAAGGAAAAAGTTGGGGTTTTGAAAGAATATTTTTTTTCATGAAATTGTAAATAAAAATAATTACTTCATACAGAAAGTTTTGGTATGTGGTTCTATTAGAGTACAAAATAAGTGAAGTCTGTCTTTATTGTATATTTAAATAGAAGGAAAAGAACGAAGCAGTTGCTTGATAATGTTCAACTTTATTTTTCTGGATATCCTGAGATTAGCTCAATTATCTTCTTGGGGACACTTTTGGACTAACAATACTATTTCCAGGGAGACATAACACATAATGGGAGAAATTGTTATGAAGTTCAACTCTTCATGACTTTTAAAGAATTTTGTTTTCTGCTTACAAATGAGTTAGTATGGAGAGAAATAGCACTTTAAAGTGAAATGCAGAACACAAGCCCTGAACCTTGAGTAAGTGCTTTTCTCAGGATGTACTAAGTTATTTCCCATGGTGCCTTGGTGTTAGACTGTTGAATCTTAAATTCCTGTGAACCCATCATTATCTTTCTTTATGACTCTTTTTAGACTGATGACCCAACTTTTTCCCTCCTCTTTGAGAGCCAGTGATAGGTGACACTGCAAATGAAAGGGTGTGGCAGGCACACTGGCATCCTACTACTTTTCATCCCCAGCAGAACCCACAACCTACAAATTCCATCTAAATTTGGGGGCCAAAGCCAAAAGCAGGACCAACAGGAAGCACAGGGTATAAGAAAGATATTTTAAATTCTATAATTGGAAAATCCTGCTGCTTTGCTAATTGTCTGAATAGTATCACATGAAATTTTGACTCCAGAGATTTTGTTTTGTCCTTTTGTCATGTTAATTTAGTTTTTCAATCTTAAACCCTTGGGTTTGGCCTTAACCAACTGTTTGTCTTGCCTGAGTCTGTGGTAATACAACCTAAAACCCAGTTAGTATATACCAAGCTGTAAATATATTTCATAGTTTTAGATGAGAGCTCGTAAGGGCTTCTTTTGAAATGAGTTAGCTTAGGGGAATCTTCTGTTAGTCTCCGCTTCTGCACTACTTGTGGTATTGACCTAAGTTCCCTGTGACTCAATGGGTACATAAGAATGGTTTCTAATGAATCCATCCATTTTTGCACATATACAAGAACTTCTAAAGTACTCACTGATACACTAAACAGTTGGCTGGACACTGGACAGGGTGGCTCATGCCTGTAATCCCAACACTTTGGAAGGCCAACGTGGGAGGATCACTTGAGGCCAGGATTTCAAGACCAGCCTGAGCAGCATAGTGAGACATGAAAACTCTCTGCACCCACTTCAGCCCCAATCTCTAAAAAAAATTAGCCAGGTGATGACACATGCTTGTCGTCCCAGCTGGGATCCTTAGAACCCATGAGTTCCAGTCTACAGCAAGCTACAATCACACCACCACACTCTCCAGGTTGAGTAACAGTAAAATCCTATCTCAAAACAACAACAAAAAAGTGGTAAATCCTTATTTTTTAAACATTTAAATGAATGATTTGTAAGAACTTATAACCACATTCTAAGTGGCTATAAGTTCTAAATTAGTGGTGTCTAAATTAATGAGGTTTTACAGTACATTAAAGTACAATACATCTCTAGTGCTTGTGCCTGATGAATTTTTGCTCCATAATTAGGTGTTATTCAATTATAGTAAGGATCTTTAATATCACCTAGTTTAATTGCCGTGTTAAAAATTATTTTGAGAGTTGGAGTGATTTGCCTAACATCACAAATTTAGTTTTGGAACTGAAAAATGTCATTTTTATTTTTTCCTACTTAAGTGTTATTGGTGAGAATTAAGTGCAGCCATATATTGTTATATAAACTGTCATTTTGATATAGACTACATAGCATATCTCTCACTGTATGTGTTACATGTAACACTTAGCATATGGTGACTCTTAAGTAATGATGTGAGATGGGTGTGTGTGTGTGCATTAGAAGAAATGTAATGAAATAGACTACATTTTCTGCCTTCCACTCCCAAGGAAGAATTTTAAGTTGATATTTATTCTCCTGGAAAGAGAGCAGAGAAAAGATCAATTTATCCCTGATGGATTATATAATTTTGTGATTATTAGTCTTTCCTGGATTTTGGCTATAATCCAGATCTGGGGTGGTGGCTGGCATTGGATCATACACAGTTGCGAGCTTCAACTTTCTTTAATGATTTCTTTAACTTTTTATTTTTGAATAATTATAGATTCACAGAAAGATGATAAGAAATGTACCAGGATGCCCCATGCACCCTTCATACAGGCTCGCCAATGTTCACACCATGCAATATTAAAGTTCAAAATCAAGGAATACCAGGACATTGACATTGGTAGGATCTACAGAGTTTATTCACATTATACCAGTTATTATTTTATTCATTTATTTTTTATTTTTTTCCAAAGTCTCAAAAAATAGACAACTAATATTGATAAATAAAAATAGAAGATAATTTCAAAAAGCAGATCATGCCAAATTTTATAGACTATAGAAAAAGAAGAAATACTTCAAATTCATTCTACTTCATTTGGATATACCTGATATTAAAATTGGAAAAAATATATTATTATAAAGGGAAATTACAAACATATTTCACTTATAAATGAGAATGCAATATCTTAAACAATATATTAACAAGTTGAATTAAAAATTATTGTTCAAATAATGTACTTTTGTCAAAATTAAATCCAATTTATGTGAGAAATAGTCACTATTTTCTTTTCCTTTCCCCCACCCCTCCCTCCTTCTCTCTCTGTCTGCTCTCCCCTTCCCTCACTCCCCACCATGTCATTAATTGTCATTAATTGTCCTCATATCAAAATTGAATACATAGGATTCATGTTCTCCTTTCCTGTGATGCTTCACTAAGAATAATGTGTTCCACCTCCATCCAGGTTAATACAAATGCTTGCAAAATCTCCATTTTTTTTTTTTTTTTTTTTAGTGGCTGAATAATATTCCATGGTATACATATACCACAGCTTGCCAATCAATTCCTGGGTTGAGGGGCATTTAGGCTGTTTCCACATTTTAGCAATTGTAAATTGAGCTGCGATAAACAGACTAGTACAAGTGTCTTGATGATAAAATGTGCTTTTCCTTCTAGATAGATGTCCAGTAATGGGATTGCAGGATCAAACAGGAGGTCTAGGTCGAGTTCTTTGAAGTTCCTCCATACTTCCTTCCAAAGTGGTTGTATTAGTTTGCATTCCCACCAGCAGTGTAAAAGTGTTCCTTTCTCTCCACATCCATGCCAGCATCTGCAGTTCTGAGATTTTGTGATATAGGCAATTCTCACTGGGGTTAGATGATATCTCAGGGTGGTTTTAATTTTCATTTCTCTAATAATTAGGGATATTAAGCATTTTTTCATATGTTTGCTAGCCATTTGTCTGTCTTCTTTAGAAAATGTTCTATTCATCTCTCTTCCCCATTGATGTATGATATTGTTGGCTTTTTTCAGGTAGATTAATTTAAGTTCTCTTGATCCTAGTTATTAAGCTTTTGTCTGATTCAAAATATGCAAATATCCTTTCCCATAGGGTAGGTTGTCTATTTGCTTTGGTAGTTGTCTCCTTAGCCATACAGAAGCTTTTCAATTTAATTAAATCCCATTTTCTTATTTTTGTTGTTGTTGCAATTGCCATGGCAGTCTGCTTCATAAAGTCTTTCCCCAGGCCAATATCTTTCAGTGTCTTTCTTATGCTTTCTTGGAGGATTTTTTTTTGAAACAAATTTATAATTATAATTATAATTTTTTTTATTAAATCATAGCTGTGTATATTAGTGCAATCATGGGGTACAGTGTGCGGGCTTCATATACAATCTGAAATATTTTCATCCAACCGTTTGACATAACCTTCATGGGATTTTCTCGTTTATTGTGTGAAAACATTTGTGTTCTGCATTTAGTAGGTTTCACCTGTCCCTTCTAAGATGCACCATAAGTGTGATCCCACCATTTACCATCTCTCCGCCCACCCTCCCTGATTGAATATTTTTTAAGGGCTGCTCTTATATTTATGACTTTCATTTGTGTTGGGCTTTCAAGAACCTGAAATGCAAAGTTGTTCTTTTTATATGTTTATACAAAAAACAAAATGCTTATTAGCTCTGCCTTAAATTGGCTGACCCTTCACTCCCCAAGCCATTACTTCCTCCCTCCCATGCTCACAGTTTTGTGGGCTGGTGATTTTAGAATGAGTGGTAAAGTGAAACCTCACTAATTCTGATGATCTAGGGAGAATTTCAGCATGAAAAAGTGAAATGACTAGTGTCAGTATTTGATCAGAAAGGCAATTATAGAGCCATCAAACAAAGGGAGAACCTCAAACCAGCTATTAGCAAAATATTTGTCCAAAGGGAGGTCTATTTGCCCGGATACAGTGGCTCACACCTGTAATCCTAGCACTCTGAGCAAGAGCGAGACCCCGTCTTTACTAAAAAAATAGAAAAATTAGCAGGGGATAGTGGCATATGCCTGTAGTCCCAGCTACTCATGAGGCTGAGGCAAGAGAACACTGGAGCCCAGGAGTTTGAGGTTGCTGTGAGCTGTGATGCCCTGGCACTCTAGCCTGGAGAACAGAGTGAGACTCTGTCTCAAAATTCAAAACAAAAAAGAGAGAGGTCTACCTGAAAATATTCATTCTATATAAAGGTATCCACTGGCTTGAGAAATGAATGGGTCACTCAGCAATAACAAGCCACAAACTACTGATACACACATTGACTTGGAGGAATCTCATAGGCATTACAACCAAGTGACAGAAGTCAGTCTCAAAAGGCTAACACTGTAAGAATCCCTTTATATAATATTCTAAAAAAGACAAAACCATAGTGATGGAACAAACCAGTGGTTGCCAAGGATAAGGTGTGGGTTCTTTTTGGGGGGGGAGGAGGTAAAGTGATGAAGCTATTTTAATTATGGTTGTAGTTATATGAACTCATACATGAGTTAAAATTCATAGAACTTTCTAGCACCCCAAGAGTCAGTTTTGCTCTATGATAATTTTTTTAAGCAAGATTTAAAGTCACGGACACATACAAGAATGTGCTAAAATGCTCAGAAACAATGGATGCTTTTTAGTAGTTAATACCTGGTCCTCGTGATCCTTTTTATGCAATGTATTTGTAATGTATTTTTTGAGACAGAGTCTCACTCTGTTGCCCAGGCTAGAGTGTCATGGCATCATAACTCACATTTTGTTTTCCTCACAGGATGAAATTATAAACCTCAGCCTAGCCCAAGTTAAATTAACAGATATTCTGAATCATGTGGATCTAAATTTATGAAAAGAAATTGTCCTGCTGAAAAATGGAGAAGCATGTCATGTACTGTGGCCATGCTAAACACCAACATGTTACATAACACCATGACAGGCAACAAAACCAGAGCCAAGATTCCAGAATCATTAACTGTTCTGAACCTCTGGATGATAAACTCCATAGTCAATTAAACCACATGAGTTCACTGGTGAATTCTCATTAATTATATATGTAAAAGAATGAAGTATTATAAAATATATGTAATCACCATCTAAATTAGTTTTGTTTACTTTTCTTGCATGATACTAATAACAAGCATTTTTATAAATTTATCTAAATAAATTCCTCTCTCGACTTACAGAAACAGATGGGAAGGTGGGGGATGAGATTCTGTGATCTATACCTGACCAGAATCTCTCTTCGGTAATGGGAGTGGAAGGAAGTGGTCACGCAAACCCCCATATGTAGCAATGATTTTAAAATAAATTCGAAAAAGGTTTAAAGACACTGCAAGGCATCCAAAAGCAGATAGAAGCTAGAGGAAAATTTAGTTTCAGAAAATTGCAACTGCAATAGGTAAAACACATGAGTTTGCAGTTCACCAGCTGCAGGGTGTCATTCAACCCCTCAAGGCCACAGAAAACATGGTGTGAGAAACCACAGTCTTACCAGCTAAATGTGTGCGATACAGAATTCAGCATTGGGAAAGAAGCAGAAATGTAAAGAGGAAAGTCCTGGCAGCATGAGAACAACAGAATGAGAGAGACTCAAATTCAGAGCATAAGCTTCCTAAATCCCCGGCTTATAGCTAAACTACACGAGTGAAGGAGACCCCAAGGGCACCCCAGACACTGGAGACCAGAGAGATGGTAATACCCAGCATCAGGTCTGTAAATTTAACACTTTCCTTAATCAAAGATAAGGAAAGACTCCTTGATTTGGGTCATTCTAGTGGTAAAAAGCAAAAGCCAAATGGTTTAAGGGGTCAGAGTACAGAAGTTAAAACTGGCAGAAGCAAGGAACCCATCAGAAGTAGGTAAGCTACATCCATGCCCAAACCTCTGAACACCAATTTTGCAGACACAGGGCCATTTGCAGTTTTGAATCCAGGCAAGTTAAATGCCTAGTAGAGCAAAAATCCAAAAATCCTCAGAAAATGCAAATTCAAACAATATTCAACTACCATATATTGGCAACATATCGTTTTTGATCAAAAATTACTAAAGATGTGAACAAACAGGAAGGTATGACCCATACTCAGAAAACAAAAGGGGATCGATATAATTGACTTTAAATGGGCCCAGATATTATAACAGCAAATAAGAACTTCAAACAGTCTTTATAAATGTGTTCAAAGAATTAAAGAAAAATGTGTGCTCAATGAATAAATGGATAGAGAATCTGAACGAAGAAATGAAAACCATACACACAATAGAAATTCTACAGTCAGGCCAGGTATGGGAGCTCACACCTGTAATCCTAGCCCTCTGGGAGGCCAAGGCGGGTGGATTGCTTAAGCTCAAGAGTAAAAAAGAGAGAGAGAGGGCGCCAGTGAGACCCATCTCTACTAAAAATAGAAAAATTAGCCAGGTGTTGTGGCAAGCACCTGTAGTCCCAGCTACAAGGGAGGGTAAGGCAAGAGAATCACTTGAGCCTAAGAGTTTCAGGTGAGCTATGACACCACTCTACCCAGGGCAATGGAGTATATTTCCAATGAGTTCAACCAGCTCTGCTGAATGTAGCTGGCACCCTGGCCGCTGAGCTACAGGCACCAAGCCCCTTTTACTTTTTTTTTTTTTTTTTTTGAGACAGAGTCTCACTCTGTTGACCAGGCTAGAGTGTCATGGCATCATAACTCACATCAATGTCAAATGCCTGGGCTCAAGCGATCCTCCTGCCACAGCCTCCCAAGTAGCTGGGACTACAGTTGCCCACCACAATACCCGGCTATATTTTTGTTGTAGTTGTCATTGTTGTTTGGCAAGCCCTGGCTAGGTTCGAACCTGCCAGCTCTGGTGTATGTGGCTGGCACCCTGCCCGCTAAGATATAGGCGCCAAGTCCCTTTTACTTTTTTTTTTTTTTTTTTTTTGAGAAAGAGTCTCACTCTGTTGCCCAGGCTAGAGTGTCATGGCATTGTAACTCACATCAATGTCAAACTCCTGGGCTCAAGCAATCCTTCTGCCTCAGCCTCCTGAGTAGCTGGGATTACAGGTACCTGCCACAATGCCTGGCTAATTTTTCTATGTTTCCTAGAGACAGGGTCTCACTCTTGCTCAGGCAGGTCTCAATCTCCTGAGCTCAGGCAATCCAGCCGACTCGGCCTCCCAGAGTACTGGGATTACAGGCGTGACTGGCCTTACATCACATCTCTTAAAAAAGGAAAAATTAAAGAAAGCAAATTTTAAAAAGGGACTGATCCCTTCAGTCAAATGGTACTAGTTCCACATTTACACTGGTCACTGACCCTCCGGTCACAATCCTTTAACCTAACACTGTTATCGCCGGACTCCCCGTCTTCTGAGGTAACGTCTACAAAGCTTGGCACCCAGAGGCCTTTCGCTCCACATGTCAGCTATTAGCAATGGTATTCTTCCTGACAGCTCATTGGTAACATTAAAAGACAAAAACGAAAAAATGTGTTTGCAAAGTCAATTTCCACCCTTTACTGCAACAAGTTTTTAAAGGGGGACACATGGCTCTGGGAATCAAAAGGACCTGCTTTTCTCCCTGTTTGCCAGTGAGATGAGAGGTACAGTGAAAATGCAACCCACACCTCGAGTTTATTTAAACCAGAGCTTAATTAGGGAGCCTCCTATGCACTTGCGCTAAGGGAGCCCTCCAAGCCGGGCCCACGTGGAGAGAGCCCTCCCTCACCCCAGCCTGTGGGGGGCGCTGCTGTGTCCCTCACCTTTCAGTTTGGTTGTGTAAAATCCAACAGCTGCTCCGTGTCGCCACAGAATCTTAGCTTGCTCCTTCACGGAGTGAGGTAGGAAAAACATGTCATCATCATCCAAATTTCTCTCCAATCTTCCAAAAATAATGACATTCAGAACGAAAAGCACAATCCTTTCCCCAAATGACTGAACCTTTAAAGGAGGGGGGAAGAAAAGAAGAAAGAAAAGAACAACAATCACGTGAGACCAGAGAGGAAAATCAGACACAATAAATTTTGTGCTTGGACTCAAACCCAGGTGTCATCCGGGCCAGGTGTATGCTGCGCCATCATAGGCTACGCTTTGCGCTCAGGAGCCGACATGCAAATCCTGGTGTATCACAGAGGTTTTGCTGTCACTGACCTTGCTGTCAGTGTGGCCTCAAGAAGGAGGAACGTTGCCAAAGGAGACTGTGGGTCCCCAGGGCCATGGATGTGGAATGTGGGTCCACAGAGCACAGTGACACACTAACAAAACAGGAGGTTAACAGCTGGAGGGCCGGGACAAACCGTTTCTAGCACATTCTCACTATGCAGCCCTGAAATAAACCCTATCTGCCATTTTGACAACAGCAGGGTCCAGGCCCCAGATTTCTGGCCCTTAGAAAAAGAATAAACAATTGGGGAGATCAATCACTACACCAAAAGCAATCGATTTTCAATGGGGGCTTGTGACAGATTTGGAACCTACATTGGAGTCCCCATCCCAGAGAATTACCAGGACTCAAACCCACCTGTTCTAAGGCTGTAAAGTAGAACCTTCTTTGGCCCATAGCAACATCATCATAAGTGAGGAAATTAAATGGTGGTCCAAGTCAGGCCCATGCAGAGTTAAAAACTTTCTCTTTCACAAACCACAATGACTTCACGCTTTCTGCCTGTTAAAGTCCTCTGCATTTGTGTAGCTCATGGATGGCAAATATGGGGCAGAAAACCAGGTCTCCCACTCCTGGTCCTCCCAGCAGTCCTCGCTGTCCAGCTAAGACTGAACATGGTCTCAGAACTCTCCTATAGGCAGCCACAAGCAACTGCTAAAATGTAGCACAGGAGACGGCCAGGCATGGGGGCTCACGCCTGTAATCCAAACACTCTGAGAAGCTGAGGCGGGTGGACCACCTGAGCTCAGGAATTGGAGACCAGCCTGAGCCAGAGCAAGACCGCGTCCCTAAAAATAGCCAGGTGCTGTGGTGGGCGCCCGTAGTCCCAGCTACTCGGGAGGCTGAGGCAAGAGAATCTCTTGAGCCCAAGAGTTTGAAGTTGCTGTGAGCTGTGATGCCACCACTACCAAGGGCAACAAAGTGAGACTCTGTCTCAAAAAAAAAAAAGACAGAAAAATGTAGCATAGGAGATGAACCCCATCAGCCATTTACAAAGCAACAGTACCCTGCAGTATTTCCCACTGGAGTTTACTCCAACAACACTGCCAGGTGACAGCCTGTGTGGGTATGTGTTATGCGTCACCACCAGATCAACAATGCCATGAACTAGTCTGTGACTTGTACACTGGCACTGCCATTTGCTGCTCAACACCCACCCAGGGAGTCCTGGTTCATAGGTGAGGAAATTGAAGTTCAAAGACTGAGGTAGGTGACTGCATTTACTGATTTTCTTGCCTCCCTTCAAAGAGAACTTGAGGCAGCTAGACAAGGGCTCTGTCAGAGGCAAGCTCCACACAGGCCACGGCTGCTGCATCCAGCCCTTTCTGCATCTTCATTTGGCAGAAGTGAAGTATGGGAAAGAGGAAATTTAATACAAATATTAATGCTAGGTTTTATATTGAATACTTGACCCATCATAATCATGGCATGTGGTTGTGGGGGCTCAGCCTGTATTTGCTGGGAGCAACTCACAACCTCTTTGAGCCTTGGTCTCCTCCATTGGTCAAGGGAAAATACCACTAAAGTGGCACTTGCGTGTTTTTCAAAAGCTCTGATCACAAAAATAAGACAGCATGGAGCACCCCAGCAAATGCACGAAGTGTTCAGTGCTATGCATTGGCCAGAATGTAAAATATTTCCCCTTCATCTGGAGCTAAATCTTAAATGAGAAAAAAAGATTTGGGAAAACCACAGCAGCTCAGCTCTGAGAAACTGCCCCATTTTTGTATCTCAGATGGTGGCAGCCAAATCAGGTTCCGATGTTAAGAATAACTAGCTGAAAAAAAAAAAAAAGAATAACTAGCTGGTCACAAAACCAGATTGGTGAAATGTGGGAGGTTACATTTTTCAACTTATAAAACCAAAACATTCAGAGGAAAGCCAGAAGAGAAAAGCAGGCTGCATCTGGCAGACGGGAAGCATCCAATCAAAAGCTGGCAGGAGAAAAAGGAAAAAAAGAAAATGCACTTAATTTGTCCAATTTCATTACAGGGGGAAAAAAATGTGTGACATGTGATTTTGACTTAGAAACGTTTCTGAAAACACAGACCTAAAATCCAGTTCTAATCCCTCATTAGGACAACTAATTATGCTAACAGAAAGAGCATTAAAAGTTTTTCTTTTTGAGGGGGGCGGTGGTAATTTGTGAAGAAGAGCTGGCTAAGAAACAAACTGTAATTAAAAGGGAAAGAAAGGGGTGGCGCCTGTGGCTCAGTGAGTAGGGTGCCGGCCCCATATACCAAGGGTGGCAGGTTCAAACCCGGCCCTGGCCAAACTGCAACAAAAAAATAGCTGGGCATTGTGGCAGGTGCCTGTAGTCCCAGCTACTCGGGAGACTGAGGCAAGAGAATCGCCTAAACGGAGGAGTTGGAAGTTTCTGTGAGCTGTGACATCACAGCACTCTACTGAGGGTGACAAAATGAGACTCTGTTTCTTAAAAAAAAAAAGAAAAATTAAGTCTGGACCCAAAATTCTACAAATAGAGAGGGGAACTATCTCAATGCATAGCTGGGTTAGGATAGATCTTTATAGAATGTTTCATTAAATAGAAATCAAAATCCAAATTTATTTCTGTTCACAACACAGACATTTCCAGAAAATGTGTAGGGTTTCCTCATCTAAACTTAGAAGAGATGATAAATGAAAAGCAGTAGCCACTCTTGTTTTTAAAAATTAAAAGAGGCAATCACCTTCCTCCCAGCATTGAGAACAGCCAATCACCTTCCTCCCAGCATTGAGAACAGCCAATCACTAAGTAACCACCTGGCCCAACGGTGACATAGGAGCTGGGACAGCAACACCAATGGGTACATCCTGCTCATCTTCCAAATCTCAAGCCATCATTAACTCGCTGGAAGAAAACACTTTTTTTTCTTTTAAGACAGAGTCTCACTATGTCACCCTCAGTAGAGTCCCATTGCATCACAGCTCACAGCAACCTCCAACTTTTGGGGTTAAGCCATTCTCTTGCCTGAGTTATTTTTTGGTTGCAGTTTTCAGTGTTATTTAGCAGGCCCAGGCTGGGGTCGAACCCACCAGCCTCAGTACATGTGGCCAGCGTCCTACTCACTGAGCTACGAGTGCTGAGCCAATAAAATACTTTTCAAAATGTAATATCCACTCAGTTGATTAAATCCACACCTAAATAGGACAACCCACAGAATGGGAAAAAAATTTTCCAAATCATGTATGTGATAAGGGACTTGCATCCAGAATGCTGCATATGAAAAACTCTTATAACAGTGAAAAGTCAAATAACTCAATTAAAAAGTAGGCCAAGGATTGCGATAGACATTTTCCAAAATGGTATACAACTGGCCAATAAGCACACGAAAAGAAGCTCAACATGCTTAGCCATCAGAGAAATGCAAACCAAAATCACAATCAGATACTATTTCACACCGACCAGGATGGATAATGTTAAAAAAGACAGACAATATTAAGTATTGACACGGATCTGGAGAGATTGAAGCCCTCAGACTCTGCCGGTGAGACTGTAGAATGGCGTATACACCCAAGAGCCCAAAAATGTATGTCCCCAGAAAAACTTGTACACAAATGCTTATGGAAGTATTTTTTTCTTTGTTTTAAATTTCTTTTTGCATGAGAGGACTATCCCAAGGCATAGAAGTATTTTTCATAATAGTCAGAAACTGGAAGCAACTCAAATGTCCATAAAATCATAGATGGAGAATATAAAAAATGTCACATGTCCACACAATGGGCTATTATTCAGCCAAGAAAAGGAAGGAAATACTAATACATGTTACAATATGGATGAACCTTGAAAACATTATGCTAAGTGAAAGAGGCTAGTCAAAAAATAAAACCATACAAAACATGATCCCATTTCCATGAAATGACCAGAATAGGCAATGTCCATAGAGACGGAAAGTAGATCCATGGTTGCCAAGGGCTGGGAAAAGAAGGGAATAAGTGGAGATTGATGATAGGTGGGGGGCTTCTTTCTGGAGTGATGAAATGTTATGGAATTGATAGTGGCCAATATAGAATTTTGTGAATATACTAAAGGTTACTGAATTATATATTTTAAGAATGAAGCTCATGGTATATGAATTTTATGTGGACGAAGCTGTTTTGTTTAGGGAAAGGGGCAAGCCCAGAACTAAATTTTTTAATTGTATAGCAAAAAAAAAAAAAAAACTAAATTATCAACTTAGTCTCTGGACTGAATCTTAAAGAATACTGACGTTTCATTCAGCATTTGTAGGACCCCAGGAGGGGAACAAAATGACATTCCAGACAACTATGGACAGACCCATGATTTTCAAGACTGCAAAGAAGTACTGCCATCTTTCTTCCCACCTACAGAATTAAGATGAATATACTAATCAAATGAAAATAGACAGAAGTGAGGAATACAGCCCCCACTCTCACCTGGTTACTATGTTCCTCCGCAGCCTCTACCCCACCACCCGAACTTCAACAGAGAGGACTCTGCTGGGCCTCTGAGGAGCTGCTGTAGTGCTGGCCTTCACATTTGCAATCCCAGGTCTCTGCTTTATAGCCGCTCTACAGAGCCACAGCTCTTCAGAGATCACCAGGTCTGACGTTAGAGATACAGAGTTTTGTACCCTGCTAAAAAACTGACCGGCTATGTGACTCAGCCTCTATGTCTTCATCGGTAAAACAAATACCTTGGCAATTCTGAAATTAGATCATGCCTATAAAGAGTCTCAGGGAATGCATAGGGTAGTATCTGACACAATTCTCACTCACAGTGATGCTAGTAAACATTGTCTGAACACCCTAGGCAGGACTGTCTCACCAAACAGAGAGACGGTGCAAGATTAAAGTTTTAAAACTTAGACGTGAGGAGCCACTCAGAAAAGTAAAATAGACCTACCCATATCAGATATCTGTTGTAGACAGCCTTTCATTACTGTTTTCCTTGCTGGCAGGGAGTTAGGGATTGAATTGTGTCCCCTGCCCCCCAAAAAGATGCTGAAGTCCTAACCCAATTGTGATCCTACTTGGAAATCAGGTCTTTGCAGATGAGGAGGCCAAGCTAAGGGGATCAGGGTGGCCCCTAATCCATTATGCCTATCGTTATAAAAAGAGAGGACTCCAACAAAGACAGACACACAAAGAAAGGAAATGACATGAAGGGAGAAACCACCGACAAACCAAGGAACCCCGAGGGTGCTAGAAGGTAGGAAAGAGGCCTGGAACACAGATTCTTGCTTACAGCCCTCAACAGTTAGCAATTCTGTGGATACTTCGATTTCCAACTTCCAGCCTCCAGGACTGCGAAGCAATCAATTTCTGTGTCCTAAGCACCTAAGAAATGGATATACGGAGGTAAACTGACTTTAATTACTAATATGATACTAAGCACCATGACTTTGTAAACCCTCTTTTGCACTGTTGGTTTAAAATTATATCAACTCACCTTCAACAGCCCTTCTCTTGCAGGATCAGAGGTTCTCAGTACCTCTTCAGTGAACCACCAGGATTTCTTTATATAAACAGCCACAACTACGGAAAAGGCAGGAGAAAATGATGAGAACATGGCAAACAGCCAGCAGAGGGGCAGTCTGAACCTCTGACGAGGCGCACAGGAAAGATTATTCGTGGGTAATGCAGGTCACATTTTTAGAGCTGATCCAGAACAGAGAGAAACTACTCTTACCAGATGGGGACTTTTATAGGGGTCACAGGTGGTCTCTCATTGACTCCAAAAAGGATATACTCAATCTTGCTAGGCAAAACAGGATACCCACCACCACAGACAAATTCAACAGGAAAGAATCACCTGCTTTTCATGTTCCAGATATTTATCAAATTCCCACCATGTACCATAAGTCAGAACTCACCAAATTTAGTAAAACAGCATTATCTAAAACCAAGCTACAAGTGCATTAACCAAGTACTGAACATTAACTCTGTACGGCCAGCCTCTCCTCTCCAGAGACCCACAGCATCTAACCTGCCGTGTCAGTTTCCTATCAGGGAACTGCATCATCTCTGACAATGGTTCCAAAATTGACAGGGCCAGCTGGGGGAGAAGGCCAATTAAATGCTTGACACCTGCCTTCATTTATTCAGTTTAATTCATTTCCAAAATGGCACCTAGTAGAACTTACAGGAGCTTTATAAAGCCATAAGTATTATTTTCCTCCTTAACAAGGTGAATCAATAAAGGATGTTCAGTTTACTAATCCAGTGTATTCCTATAATACAGATGTTCAGTTTTACTAATACAGTTTCAAACAAGAAATGTATTAGGATTTAGTGTTTATGTGGTACCCTGCATGTTTCACAATGCACTGAGGAGCAATCATTAGTCACACACACAAACTGTCACAAAATAGACTGAACTGTTGGGTTTCTTTCCAAAACTCATCTTAAACTGTTAAATCTATGCAGCACATATAACACATGACAACGACGGCAAAGCCCAATCAAATTTACTGGCTTAAAATAAACTGCCCTCAAAATCAACTCCTGAAAAACAAAAAGCAAAATCAGCCTTCTTGAGAGCAGGAGCTTTTCTTTTTTTTGTTTTTTTGTTTTTTTGTTTTTGTTTTTGTGCCAGAGTCTCAGTATGTAGCCCTTGGTAGAGTGCTGTGGCGTCACAGCTCACAGCAACCTCAAACTCTTGGGCTCAAGTGAGTCTCCTGCCTCAGCCTCCCGAGCAGCTAGGACTACAGGTGTCCACCACAACGCCCAGCTATTTTTTGGTTGCAGTTGTCATTGTTGTTTAGCAGGCCTGGGCGGGGCTCAAACCCACCAGCCTCAGGGTATGTGGCCTGCGCCCTACTCACTGAACTACAGGCACCAAGACAAGAGCAGGAGCTTTTGATCAATAAAGTATGATACTGTTTCCCCCTAGTCCAGAGGAAACAGGAAAGGGAAATGGTGGCAGAGCACTTGGCAGAGAGGCTGTCCCCAGTTCAACAAGGACAAATGATGGCTCCTGGGGGACTGACAAATGCCACAGAGTCAGCCACAAGCCATCACTGCTGAGACCCTGGAGCCAGCAAATGTGAAAAGTTAGAAAATGGAAACCACAATATATACGTTTTTAAGAAGGAAAAAAATATATATATATATATATATATATATATTTTTAAAATATATATATATATATATATTTTTTTTTTTTTAGCTTCATCAGATCCCAGTAGTGTATTTTTGATACTGCTTCCATTACTTTGGGGGTCCTCCTCATGAAGCTAAATCTAATCACCCCGCCTGTCACTATCACCTGCCTATCACTTAATCACCCTGGTCTATCACTGTACCATTCCCTCCTCTGCCAGTGCTGTGAGGCAAGGTCTGCTAATATCTTGTCAGAACTGCTGCTTCCCTGGTGCCCAACACAGTGTGTCCCTAGAGTAGGGCTTTCATAATATGCCAATGAATGAATGGAAGTATTTCTTCTCTCTAAAACATTCTACAAATTGCCTTCCATTCTCACCAGTTTGCAGAAGCTTCTCCAAGACTACCAACAAATTTTCCCTGGGCAAACTCATTATTTCTTTGTTCTTATAGTTCAATTTCAAATTACATGTTCTATTTTCCTATAAGATTCTTGGCATTCTGAATCCTTTCATCACATTCTGCATCCTAGAACTGCCTTCTTTCCAGACCTTCAGTGATTCTATTTCCTCTCTTAATTTTCTTTTCGGGCTTCCTTTTCTTCACCTGATCCCTTAGCATGGGCATTAATTCCAGTTCTGTTTTCTTTCTGTTACATTATCTCCTTCAACTGGGAGGGAAGGGGAAGTATGGGAGAAAGTACACAGGGCTCTCTTACCACCACAGTTTTAAGGGTGCCTGCAGGCTCATTTATTATTTTCTCTCCAATCTTTAATTTGGATTTACTTTTGGAACCCTTCCATTTGAGGCCCTACCTGACGTCCAAAACTTACCACTCTTAATAACTGATTTCACTAATTTGTCTCATGAACAGGTACTTCTTTTCTCAAAAAAAGAACACATTTCTAACAACACACCATCACTGTTTTGATACTTTACCCTAAAACTTTAGAATATTTTTGTCTTTTCAGAACGTCATATAAAAAGATACCATTTTGTTGATTATTGTCACATAATATGTGTATAATATGTGCTCATTGCAGTCCATCTCTTCCATTTTTACCACTAATTTCTGTAGCTTAGGTCTATACCTTCCTATCCCATTTCTATATATAGAAATATTTTATATATATGTATACTTATAAAGTTATATATTAAAGTTATAGACATAAAGTATATATGTATACTTATACATATATGGATTCTTTGTAAACTTATCACCATTCTAATCTACCCCATAAACATCAAACAAAATAAATATTCATTTCTCATTACTTCTCTATTCAAAAAATTAGAGTGTTTTTTTTAAAGTTTTGGTGGCAAAGAATGGTTAATCTTAAAAGAGTAGCATCTGTTGGGTTTAGGAAAAACAAAAAGTTAAAACAATGTACACAGATACATATTAGCTCAAGAATTCTTACTAAATCAATAGGAATCCTATAAGCCATAATTGATAAATCATACATGAAGAACAAATTTCTTGAAAAAGTATGTATGACATTGAGTGAGTATGAATTCATAGTTACACACAGATCAGATTACAAGTTCACCAATTAATTCAACCAAAATATTTGGAACACTTGCCTCTTGAAACTTTGTAAATTTACTGATAATAGCCCCAACTTTTAAAAATATTTAAGCTCTAAGCAATGCTATAATTCATAAAATAACATTGTAACTTATAAAACTGTTCTAAGAGGCTGGATGGCAGCAGTGGTTTGGGCTCACATGAGCATTACCTGTCATCTCCTTAGCCTGCTCCACGATGTGGTGATTGAGGGCTTCTTTTTCCTGCTTCAGCAAAGTGTTTTCTTCCTTCAGATTTGACACCAGCTATAAAATGACACAATAACTGAGATGGCTCTACTGGACAGAGGAAGCCTGATTATGAAGTCTAAAGATCACACAGCAGTTCCTTCTTGTTTCCACCATCTCTTGCCTCATGTCTTTGCCCAGTTATGTCTATCACCCTTCAAAGTTGGCTCAGGTGTCATCCCCTCCAGAGAGCCTTCCTGGAAACTCTCTCCAATTAGCTGTTTTTTCCCTCTGGGCTGCTACCTGACCCTATATGCCTCTTTGTAGCCCTTTACTTTTCTGTCTTCCAGAATAGATTAGAAATTCCCAGAGGACAAAAATGGTGTTGATGTGTTTTACTTGGTACCTTAAACACTTAGCGATTTCCTGGCATCTAGGCAACATTTACTCTCAAAGCAATGAGTACTTAACACAAAGCTTGCATGTACCCATGATTGAAGTGGAGAGATTAAGGAGATTAAGGATATGAGGGTGTTTTAGTTTGAGAAATTCACTTTAGCTCTTTTGACACTCTTGGCTATTTGTCTTGAAAAAAGAGTTTCCCTTTTGTATTCTTTTTATTTTTATTTATTTTTTATTGTTTGGGACTGAGGGTAAAAAGAACTAGGTTATACTGACTGCATTTGTCAGAAAAAGTGCCTCTTATAATTGTGTCCCGCGCCTAAGATTTGTGCTATACACCGTGACCCCCATCTCCCTCCCTCGTCCCCCCCTTTCATCTCCTTTTAAGAGTTTTGACTTTACAATGTCAATGGACTTACCGCCACAGAACTATATTCTTTAAAAATGTATAATGAAAAAATAGTAAATTTTATGTTATGTATACTTTACCATAAGTTAAAAAAAAAGGATTGACCCTTAACTTTCTAGTTTCTAACTAGATAAGGATTTTCAAGAAGCAAACCAAAGGTAACTCTGTAAAGTACATAATTTACTCCGTTCTTCTTTGGAATAAAATGTGTTTTAAATGAGGGAAATCTGAATTCCTTTCTCTAAGCATAAGTTCAAGGAACTCTCAGAGTGACAACAGAAAGGTGGCAGGCAAATTTCTCATCATGTCAGGGGTTCAGAGACAAGGAAAGAGGACGTTGTGACAAAGGATCCCTGGAGGCCTAGAAAGTTAGATCACAGCACTGCGCCATAGCAGAAGGCAGTCCAGAAGGTTGCCTTCTGACGACACGGCCTTAACATCTACTCTCAGTAGAAGGGCCCAAGCTCTCCGTAGGTTCTCAAGAGAAGCTTCTCTTTGGCAGGGCTATGCAACCAGTCACCTGTGGTGCTTTTTCAAAAAACATGTGCCTAGCCCACATTTCAAAAGCTTGGGTAGGTCCCTTTTAACAACTCTTCAGCAGATTCTGATACACACTCCTGATTAAGAACCATAGCTCTAGTAACTTCTGGGCTGAGAATCTCATTTTCCTGACCATGAAGCTAGCTATCACAGAAATGGTTTCTTTTGTCTTCTATCACTACACTCCATTAAAAGGATTAATGGTAGTGCCTATAGCTTTTCCTGGAAAAGTAGAAGATAATGAAAAACATGAAAGGAGAACTCTGAATATGTTATGCACCTCTCTATCAGGGTAGAAAGGCAAGAATTTGGCTTTGAAGAGGAAAGGATGCTCTTTCCATCAAGCTGAAATACTCTACAGATTCAGAGGAATCTAGAAAGCTTCTGTGGACTCAGGAAACTTGAAGAAAAGAGATCTTAAACATTCAAGAGTATCCCTTTGAATGCACACTAAAATACAGAGAAAGCAAGTTTGCCATGTCAAAACAACATCCCATTAAAAAAAAAAAATTACACAGTGGCATGACTGTCTCTACACACGGAGTCCAGATATAGAAGGAATTACTTTACTGGGTCTCTGAATACCAAGGAAGAATTGCAATTTTACTAGCTACTCTACCCCAACTGAACTGCATCTAAGCTGTTGCTAAGGTTCTCACTGCACATGCTGCTGTTAACATTCAGAAATTAGTACAGAAAAAGCCAACCACCAGTAATAGTTGACACAATCAACTGTTTTCATTTAACGATGGTAATACTGGTGGGATTTCTGAGAGTAACTTACTTTTTCCTAGTAAACCTAAGGTTGAGGTACTTTTACAAATGTTTCAACAGTATCTCTTATTACTACTTTTTAATGTTTTCAGTACTTAATAAAGTTTTGACATAAGTTAATACAAATTTGTAGCATTGAAGTACTGATCAATTTGTAAGCATCTTTTTTTTTTAACCTTAGGGTGGGTTCTAATGGATAGTACCTCTTAGCTATGATTATTGTGCAGACATTTGGATTTCTCTTGCTTGAACTTCGTAATACAACCTTAGCACAGGTTTCCACAAGGATCTCTACTACCAGGTATTTACAATTCATTATTTGATTTGCTTCTTTCTTTTTTTTGTAGAGACAGAGTCTCACTTTATCACCCTCGGTAGAGTGCTGTGGCATCACACAGCTCACAGCAACTTCCAACTCCTGGGCTTAGGCGATTCTCTTGCCTCAGCCTCCCCAATAGCTGGGACTACAGGCGCCCGCCACAACGCCCGGCTCTTTTTGTTTTGTAGTTCTCCGAGGCTGGGTTTGAACCCGCCACCTTCGGTATATGAGGCCAGCGCCCTACTCGATTTGCTTCTTAATCACATTAACACTACAGGGGGCGGAGTAGTCTATACTCCATCCAGATCAACATGTTTGTAAGAAAACATGTTGGAACGTACTTGGCCACTAATTCTCCTCTTAAAATAATGCTTTGCCTCTATTAGTCAAAAGTTCTGCCAAAAGATCTACAACCTATTCATTGATCATGTGGGAGAAATGCTTAGAAAATAGTAATAATGAAGAGTAAACCCAAAGAAATTTGTATTACATCTCTGATTAAAACCAATAGCTGACTGAGTCAATAGAGCATCAGACTTTTAAACCAACAGTGAGGAACATGGACCAGGTCAAAATGATAGCGTATTTCCTACGTTGTGTCGAGATGGAGATACGGACATTAGCTCCTACCTGCTCCGTTTCTTGTTTATACCTATCTGCACGTTCCTCAATGCATTTTTTCTCTGATTGAGTCTGTTCCAAGTCTTTCCGAAGCTTGGCAATTTCTTCCTGCAGACTAAGGACACGCCCGGTGGCGATCTTAGCTTCCTCTTCACTTAGTTGAAGACGTTCCAAGTCACTTCGCAGTTTCTCAGTCTCAGAATTATACACTCCTTCTAGATTGGTCAGTTTCTCCAGGAGGCATTTGTAGTCTTTGTTCTTTAAATACACAAATAAGTAATAATAAGTAAATATATACATCATCAAGTGTATTAGTGAGAAAACCATGCTCATTCATCATATTCATGCTTATCATCACAGCATTCATATGTATCTAATCAAAATATTAACCATGACATTTGTAATAATACAACAAATATCCTCTTGGAGACATAAAGAGAGAAGAAAATTGGCACAATTATTTTGCTCTACATGATAAGGAAAACAGCTAACAATTTTTTCAGTCACAAGATGAGTTACATAGTAAATGCTTAATTTCCTGATTCTTAAGCCATAAGTAGGAGAATCTATACTTGCTTTTAAAAATACAGCCAAGTTCTGCTAAAAACCATGCTAGTAAGTGATGCATAAAAATTGTAAAATGACCTCAAAACCACAAATTTCTTATAAATTTTTGTTTATATTTGTTTTGTTTTTGTTTATATTATCTCCTCCTACTCAGAAAATCTTTCTGATGAATACCATTTCATTATGACCACTGTTTTTCTTTGTCCGCCTGAGTTTTATATATTCCTTTTGGGGGGGAGGGGAGACAGAGTTTTGCCTTATTGCTCTGGTTAGAGTGCAATGGTATCAAACTAACTCACAGTAACCTCAAAATCCTGGGTTTAAGATATCCTCCTGCATCAGCCTCACATGAGCTGGGAACACAGGCAAGTGCCACTGTAACTGGTTAATTTTTCTATTTTTAGTAAAGATGGTCTCACTCTTACTCAGGCTGGTCTTGATCTCCTGAGTTCAAGTGATCCTCCTGCCTCAACCTACCACAGTGCTAGGATTACAGGAGTGATCCTAGCCCAGCCTACTTATTTATTTTTAATTGCCTTTAATACCATTTGCATGTGCTAAAATACTACCTAGTAACTATCTCTAAGCAATCAAACTTCTATCTCTGCAAATAGACTGCAAGTTCCTTAGAAGCAACAAATATCTTCATGCTTCTTTTGCCATTTCAATGCTAAACAACTCATGTGTCAAATGAACATGATACCATATGCAAATAAATAATAATGGTGACAGAGCTCTGTAAAGTATAATATGACTCTTGATCATAAAGGTTTGGAGCATTATTTGAACTTTGCTTATTATGCGAACTTTGTTCTCAAAAATAGCTTCCTGCCTTAGTCCCTAAAATGGTGATCTTATGAGGTCATCATTATTTTACATTTGGCTCAGACTGAGAAAGTCAAGGGGAAACAACACTGAAAACAGCCTCCAAGGATTTCTTCACGCGTGGGCCACTTTCAGGGCTCTTTCCTGAAACACACCTGTTCGTCGACTTTGCGCTGCAGCTGCATGATCTTGTTCTCCATGCCGATGTGGAGCTTCTTATAGCGTTCCACAGAGCGAGCCTCAATTTTGAGCTTCTTCAGCTCACGCTTGGC
The DNA here is from genome assembly GCA_963574655.1 of Perodicticus potto. Classification (NCBI taxonomy): domain Eukaryota; kingdom Metazoa; phylum Chordata; class Mammalia; order Primates; family Lorisidae; genus Perodicticus; species Perodicticus potto. The sequence continues at coordinate 8,612 of CAUYRH010136520.1, read as the reverse complement.
CATCATCCGCCGGAAGCAACACTGCAGGTAGATGATGGCATGCACGCTCCTCTTGTAGTGTATGCGAGCCAGCCAGCCCCGGACCCACTTCTGAATGATGACTGCTTTGTGCTGGCGAAGCATCTGCAGAAAAGGTAAGGACAAGTAATGTCAGGCACTGGGCTAGACTCAAGGTTCAACTTTACCAACCTATGTCAGGCTGGGAATTCATACATGACCACAAGGAAAAGATATAAAAGTTGAATCTACAGTGTATTATGTGGATTATACACACACAGATATATAAAGGTACAAAATAATTTTTTATGATTTTTTTAAAAGGCAGACTACAGTAGGTGATTTGAGAAACATAAAAAATGTGTTATTTTCACATATTACATGTATATATGTATGATTCTAATCAGAGTATAAACTTAGAAGGTATCTCGATAAAAGCACCAAATTACCAAAAGAAAAACAATTCTAAACAAAAGAACCAGTACATCAGGTTTCTTATTGGCATATGATTCCTGTTTGACAGAACCAGGTATGCTGTGAATAAAAGACTTCCCTCTCACCCTTGTTGCTGACACCACCTCACAGAGCATGAGGCTTGTGCATGAGGATGTGGGTGTGGGCAGCAAACTGACCATGGAGACTAACTCGTGGGGTACAGTAAAGTTTGTACTGGTTATTGATTTACTTCCCCAAAACAAAAAGACGATACTCTCACTTGCTGTATTTGAGAAATACCATCTTAGTGAAGATTTTCCTTTGTTTCAAAGGAAAGCTAAAGTAAAAATTTGGAAAGTAAACTAATCTTACTTTTGATGTTATATTTTCTTTAAAAAATCCTGACATTCCCCTAAATTTATAAGCAATTTATATCAAAAACATTCCTTTTATTGATAAAGACTATCAAGAAGGATGGTGCCTGTGGCTCAGTGAGTAGGGCACCAGCCCCATATACCGAGGGTGGCGGGTTCAAGCCTGGCCCCAGCTACTCCGGAGGCTGAGGCAAGAGAATCACCTAAGCCCAAGAGCTGGAGGTTGCTGTGAGCTGTGATGCCATGCCACTCTGCCAAGGGCCATAAAGTGAGACTCTGTCTCTGAAAAAAAAAAAAAAAAGATCATCAAGAAGAAATTCTTGAATTTGAAGAAAGGTTGAACTAGAAAAATCTTGAGATCCCTGTAAGTCTATGATTTTATGAAATAACTCTTGTATGACCTATGTTTAAGTGTTATGCATTTTGGTACTTATTAGTGATTATCTATCACATATGGACACAATGTATCTCTTATCAAACTCCTAAAATGTAAAAATTGCAACCATCTACCCAAATAGATAGCAGTTTAGTAAGATCATTAAAAGAATAGTTCCTATTTTTAGGTTATATACCTTAAAAAAAAAAAAAAAACTTTAAAAAGAACCACCCTGGAAGGTATATTTAAGAAGTGGTTAGACCATCAAATACCAAATCAACAAAGGTGTTCAGGAGACCTGAACAGTATCTTCAGCCAACTCAAGCCTGCCTTTGGGGGCTATTTTTCTAATGGGAAGGCAGCCTTTGGTTCTCATTAAGAGCAGCCACTGCATCACTGCTCTGAGGTTAGGAGTTCCGAGCTCTCATTGAACATCACAATCCCAAGGGAGGCCTTTGTCTTATGCAGATGACCAAAAGCCACTGGATGAGACTCAGTGCTGAAAAATGGAAGGCTTTCGGACTTTTAATTCTCAAGCAGCACACAGTGGCAAAGCTATTAATGTGAATTTTTCTATTCCATTTGATTTCCCCCCATGTAACTTTGGACAGTGTTTCATTTTGTAATTTTAATCAAATGGAAACAACATATAATCAGAGCTTCCATTTTCAATCTCTTTTCTATGAGTAAGTCAGAGAAATTAAAGAATATTCTTTAAGAGCCATCTCCCAATCTCAAGAATGGGAACCTTGGACCTGAAATACAGCTAGAAGGAGCACTAACGGAGTGGTACTAGTCTACATGTGAGCAACCGTCTAACCTGCCACCCCCACTGCATCCATTCACAGTGAGAACCCAAACTGGCCAGAGACTGCTACTGCTAGACCAGCAGCCTCACAGCCCAGTTCATATGTTCCTGAAGAGAACAGCGAGGAAAAGGGGAAGGTAATCTTGCCCAAATGAAAGAGATTATAAACCTTCCATCATCTGTCACAGGTAATGATTACAACTAATCTGGTCATTCACTGTCCATAGTTATGTTAATGACTGTTAGATACAAAAATTTCTGGAACATCATACCCTAGTCAATACAGTTGTAACAACATTGTTATAATTAATTTCCTCTTCGCCATGCTAAATTTCCTTTTTCCATTCTCTTGTTAATAAATACATACACAATCATTTAATATTTTTAAATACATTCCAATTGCTGGTTGTCACCATAGAGAGTCTACATCCACTGTAGGCCCCTGTGGAACTCTGTACAGATATGGAATTTGACTAATGTTAATCGAATGAATAAACAAAGTTGAAAATAATGCCTCACCTTACGATACCTATTTCTGGCTAAATAGCCTCGTAAATAAGACTGAAGAACAATAGTGGCAGCTCGTTTAATCTTGTACTTTCTGCGGACCACATACATGCGCCAGTACTTCTGAATGATGGTTGCTGCCCTGGTTCTGCGCAGAAACTTAGCATAGCTGATCAAAGAAAATAGTGGTGCATTATCAGTAATAAGAAAAACAGAAATCTATGTTGTAGAAACTTAAGAGTGTCAATATCTGAGGCATAAGGATTAGTACCTCCATTGCATTATTCTAATAATGTGCATGTAAAAATCAATAGTTATATTTACTTGCATTTGCACAGCAATTTGTAGCTTCCTGAAGTCTTTTTGCTTACATTATCTCATTTGAGACTTCCCTAACCCTGAAAAGCAGGATGGCCCATATTGCTGGATTTTATAAGAAAGAAAATGAAGTTCATAAAAGCTCATTCTTTCCAGGACAAGACCATTACCCCAGGCTATGTCCCCTTTACATAGCAGACTCATGTACACAGTAATACAGTTACTTATTACTTAACTTATCACCAGCTTTCTTGGATCTAGCAATTTGTAAATCTATCATATTTTTCCTAAACATATTAAAGTTCTTCATCATTAATTTATTTCTACTCATACTTCTAAATTAAAATTATTCTGTTAAATAATCATACCAAGGTATAATTCTCTTCCAGAACCTCTCAGTTAATTGCTCCCCAAAACTCCTCAAGGGATTCATTCATAACTAGTTCATATTTGTGACTGTTTTAATTTACATATGATTTCTCCAACCCTCACATAAAAGTATAAAAAAATAAAGAATTCAGAGGACATAAGCAGGCAGCAATTTATAAATTTGGGAGGATGAATTTGAATGATGAATCAGGGTAAGTGAAATTTTATTATCTTTAGCTATCTTATGAGTTAACTCGTTTTCCCTGGGAACTAGACAGGGGTGAGTATTGCCCTATCAGACAGGGTGACCAATCAAAACTGTCCTAGCTTGAAAAATGAATTAAGCGAGTAAAGGGGCTGTGAGCTAAAGCGACCTACCATCGAGCCTGGTAGCCCCGCACATATCTCTGCACAGTGATGGCCGCCCTCCGCATCCGTAGGTATTTCTTCCTCAGCAGCCACCCTCGGATGGTCTTTTGGATCCGGATGCAGGCAGCTCTCAGTTTGTCTGCTCTTAATTTTTCTAGATAGGCCACTTGACCAGCACGGAAAAAGATCTTTGTCTTACCAAACTGGTATTTGTCCTGGTCCTATTTTTGGAAGAAATTGTATACTCAGAAATAGTGACCATATAAATGAAATTTAAAAGAGAAAAAAATATGTCTAAAAGCAGAGTCAGTAAAGGGATGAATCTATCAGCTAAAACTTTGGCTACGTCACAATTAGCTAATGGAGCCATATTTTTGATCCTATGCAAGTCAAGCAAGTAGAAGGGATTTTAAGGAAAACTGCAGTTTAAGAGTTATTTTCCAGAATGATTCTACCTGGAATTATTATCTGAGGCCCAAAACTTGGTTGTGGGTTATAGGCAGCTATTATTGGCTTGTTTGTATTTTAAACATCTCAAGGAAATGGAGATGCTGACACTCTCTCTGACTGACCCAGGCTGTAAGGATTACATCAGGCTGTATACTCCATGAGAAAGCTGAAGGGACAAAAACACCAGTGTGAAGAATAAAGAAGGAAGAAACGCATACAAAATAAAATTTTAAAAACAAAAAATCCTTGGGTGTTCATATTAAGAGTTAAGTTTTTAAGCACTAATCTCTTGGTTTGATCTCTGTTGATACAGTATCTGAAAACAAACAAAACCCTATAAATGTGTCTGAAATCCTACAAATTACAAACTCCTTTTATAAAAACATAATAATTTATATTACTCATTGACTTTTGAGGATAATCATAGTTGAGCCATAAACACAGACATACATGCACCTTTCTATATAGTACATTGCAAATCACCTTTCCAGAAGCATGCAAATTATTACCCATTTCTCATTCATATCAAAAGAATGAAATTTATGTATAATCATCACCACTGTGATCTAAAATGCTAAGCAAAAACAGAGAAAATCACTTTTCACTGTAAGCAGGTATCTCCTACCTTGTACATGAAATCAGAATCAGAAACCTCCACATATATCTAAAAAATCTAAAATGATTTCAATTTAAATCAATCAAGTTGACATACAAACCCTAACTAGAAACCAGCTATCTCCCCAACTGAGTCCCTATCCACCTCAGATTCCCCCCGATATGTCCTACACCAAACTTGCCCCCTCACAGCCTCCTGTTTAAATTCCCTGCAGTGCCTGGGTGCAGGCCTACAGGGGTAAGGAGGCCAGGCACAGCACCACTCTTCCTTTCTGCTCTATATTCCCATTTGAACCCAAGTTAGAAGGGACTTGGGCCAAACTCAAAAAACATTAGATTTTTTTTTTAACATTACTAAGAAAGTGGCCTTAACTCTTTCAAAGAAAAAGTCTGTGGCTCAGTGACTAGGGTGCCGGCCCCATATACCAAGTGTGGCGGGTTCGAACCCGGCCCCAGCCAAACTGCAACAAAAAATAGGCAGGTGTTGTGGTGGGCGCCTTTCATCCCAGCTACTCGGGAGGCTAAGGCAAGAGAATTGCCTAAGCCCAAGAGCTGGAGGTTGCTGTGAGCTGTGATGCCATGGCACTCTACTGAGGGTGACAAAGTCAGGCTCTGTCTAAAAACAAAAAAAGAAAAAAGTCTTACTATCAAAGAAGGGTTATTACATTTAGTTAACAGTAATTATCACTAATTACCTCAGAGTGAGGTGACTCATCCAGACTAGTGTTAAGAAATCTTTCATGAATCTTAAATTCTCTAAGATCTAGATGAGTGGTTCTCAAAATGCAGTCAGTCTTCAGATACCATTAGCATCATCTGGGAACTTGTTACACAGGTGAATTACTGGGGCCATCTCAAATCTACTGAATTAGAAGTTCTGATGGAGGGGCCCAGCAATCTGGGTTTTTATAAGAATTCCAGGTGATTCTGCTGTACAATAAAGTCTGGGAACTCCTTAGGCTGGTAGGAAAGACTCTGTAACTACAACCTTCATTTCCTAACTATTTCTCTACTGTCCTATACACAAATCTTAACATTGCCAAAGGTACTATTTCCTGAGCAAATCCTGTGCTTTCCTCCTGCTTTACACCTTGCTCCTTACGATATTCTCTTTCCATGTTTTGTTTTCTTTTTCTGTCACCCAGGCAAGGGTGCAGCAGCTTAATCACAACTCACTATAGCCTTGAATTCTTGGGCTCAAGTGATTTTCCCATCTTAGCCTTCCAAGTAGCTAGGACACACCTGCCTATATTTAAAAAAAAAAATTGTAGCGATGGGGTCTTACTATGTTGTCCAGGTTGGTCTCAAACTCCTGGATTCAAGCATTCCTCCCACCTTGGCCTCATAAAATGCTGGATTTATAGGTATGTGCCCAGCCTCTTTCCATTTTCATACAATCCGACCCTTTCTTCAGGGCCTGACCCAAAATATAACTTTTGTGAAATCATTCCTCCTACCCACAGCTGGATGTGGCTTTGCCTTCCTTTGATTTTTTTAGCCCACTCACCTAGCATTTGATACAGACCAGCAGTTCTCAACCTGTTGGTAGAGACCCACAGGAACTTTAATAAAGGGCCACGGCATTAGGCAGGTTGAAACCCACTGATATAGACACTAAAGTATGTTATACTTATCTTTAAAATGCATTACTTTCCAAGAAAGACTACACTGCCTGACAACAAGACTTCCTTCTTCCTAATTACACAGCCTCTGGCCTGGAGCCTTCCATAAATTAAGTACTAGGTAGATTTTTATTAATAATGACTAAACTCTCCAAACAGAATGTGTTTCAAGTCTGGGTTCAGGCCTCAAAATTTTGTTTCCTGACAATGGACCACCATCCTCACTAGTTCCAGCATTCTAAACATAGTGGTCCTCAACTTCTAAGAACATGTGCCACTCCGCATCCCACCTCCAGATAATCTGAATTAGTGGTATGGCTTTGCCCAATATCTGCAGACAAAAGTAAGTGAAATCTTTCTCACCACTATCAATTTCTCTAAGACATTCTTGCATGTTTGCTTTCTGTCAGTCAGCACATCTTTTTGTTTCATTAGGACACGGTAGCGGCTGAAAAATTCTTGGTAAGTCCATCTATAAAAAAAGAAAACCATATCAGTTATTTAAAGAACTAGGAATCTCAGCCATTAGAATCCCTTACATTTGACAAATGCCAGGCTCACCGTGAGGGGAAGCCTGCCGCGCTGATTCGGATAGTTTCCAGGACACCGCATGCTCTCAGCTGCTGCACTGCCCTCTTCTCATCAAACCTACCCATAATGGTGAAAGTCATTAATCCACAAAGAACCTAGCTGCAGTCACAAACGACTCTCCTAAGTCTGGATTTAAATTTTTTTTGTAAAGAGCAAAATGGATAAATTAGAAAAGAAAGCACTCAAAAATTTGAGCAGTAATCAAAATGCAAAGTAGAGAGGACATAAATAACAGTAAAAATAAAGAGCCATAAATATTACCTGTGATTCATACCACCAACTCATAAGAAAGTCCATTGAGCATATTTTTAAAAAAATTCAAAATTCCCCCTTACTTTTTCCACACTTGTTACATGGTATGGCCCCTCTAGAAATGTTCAGAATTCATTCACTCACCATATATATAGCCCCCTGGAAAAAAGACTGGCTAGCCCTGAAAAAAACCTCCAACAGGAAGGACAAATTAAGCATGTCTCATTCAGTTATTTTTTTAAAAAAGTATTGGGGTCCTAAAAGCTACCAATTGTGTGCATATTAAGCATTTATATAGTGTTTGCATCAGTGAAGAACATTTTAATTTTGTATAACATTTTATATTTGTTTCACTAGACAAATGGCATCCTACAGTTAAACTGCCACTAACAGAGGAAGAGGAAAGGTTTCCCTTCCATCAGATGATTGGTCCTATTACTCCCTAGTTAAGCTCTGTGGACCCTTTTCCTGTGCTATCTTCTCAGTTGTTCTGTTGGTGGCGGGAGATGGAGTTGGCTAATGGAAAGTCATGGTCCCTAGGGCTGGCCAGCAGAGTAGCCCAGGTGTAGTAGCTTCTTCCTGCTTCTCATTTCCTCCAGAAAGGAATTCTGGGTGACAAGGAGGAAGGATGGCAATCTTTCAGAACTGCACTCCAGTCTAACACACAATCTCCAGAGTAGGATTAGCAGGATTAGTGAAACGAGCACTCATTCCTCGTGGAGAAGGGGTAGAAGTTATTATCTGGAAAATGCATCTGGTCTTTGACCTACAAATTCCACTTCTAGAAATACATTCTCCTAAGGAGGTAATCAAGACGAATACACAAAAATGTTTGGCAGAAGATGTTTATTACAGCATTGTTGGAACTACCTAAATGGTTGCCAATAGGGATTAATAAAATGATGGTATATCTATACAATGTGATACTCTAGAGCCATGAAAATGATGATGTGGATTTCTATATATCATGGAAAGTGCCCATAATCTATTCAATTAAAATCAGAGATAAAATAGCAATTACAGCCTGACTTCCTCCCTTTTGTCAATGACTGTCTCTCTCTCCCTCATTTTCTCCAACCCTAACTACACATGCACAGGGGACAGGAAAGGAAGGGATAGTGGTTAGTCAAGAAGGTTCTATGCCAGTTCACAATAGCTATCTCTCTGGGTAGGAGGGATGCTTTTTCATTTACTTTTATACTATTCTACATTTCCTAAAAATTATTTTTATACTGTACATATATTACTTTTAAAATTAGAGAAATATTTCCATTTTTGGAAAAAACCTCCAGAAAGATTCATTCTCCCCTCATCCACAGTATTTGCAGTAGGACGAAAAGTTGGTAAAAGAAGACTCCTCTGAAGGTTTCTTTCTTTCTTTCTTTTTTTTTTTTTTTGAGACACAGCCTCAAGCTGTCACCCTGGATAGAGTGCTGTGGCATCACAGCTCACAGCAACCTCCAATTCCTGGGCTCAAGCGAGTCTCCTGCCTCTGCCTCCCAAGTAGCTGGGACTACAGGCGCCCGCCA